>VNKB01015716.1:0-14646 GCA_008042735.1 Drosophila leontia
AAGCCACACCACACAAACCACATGTGCTGTTGGCTGGGTGCTGCTGTGTGCCCAATTTTCATTGAATCGCTTTTAGGGGCCCCAACTTTTTGGCTTGTTTGCATTTTGCCGCTTTTACCTCTTTCTCTGCACTTTCTAAACAAATTGTGAGCGAGTGAGCGATCGGGCTTTCATGCGTTTTCACATTTTGTTTTTGTCGGGCTTTCTTTTTTTTTTCTTTGGCCTTTTCTACAGCGTTTTCAGGCTTTTTTTTAAAGACTGCCCCTCTTTCACTAGGCGCAATCTTGTTGGCTTAAAAGATCTTCTTTTTTATTGGCCTAAGAGATTCTCGCCACTCGCCCGATTTCTATGTGAGATCTGTTCTAAATAAAATGTGGGTTGTGAGTGAAAGACACTCGATCTCGATCTCTATCTTGATTTTGATCTTGGTCTCCGATCTACTCTGGGATTTTCGGCTTACGAGTTTTGGGTGTGAAATGTGGGTGAAGTACAAATTCTTGGATTATGTAGGGATTTCGGTTAAAAAAAATGTGTATAATTATTATAAACTATTTGTACGAATTGCAGACAGGAGTGCTGCAAACTACTGGCTTTTTCTGTTAATATTTTATCTATATTTTTAAAGTTTATTAATTTTATAACGATTTTTCGGTGAAAATTCCAATTGCTCAGTGTTGCGGCAACATGCTGCCTGGTCGTTTGCAACATGACCTGTTACAGCGACCAGCAATATATCCACACGGGCGGCCCTTTCGAATAAAATCAAAAATCAGCGAAGCAAACTTCCCGTCTCTTCCCATTCGAGCAGATAAAATACAAAAACCGCAGAGCGAAACAAAAGAGGGAAGGGTATACGAAAGACAGGAAGGGGTTACCGGGTTCAAAAGACTGGAGTGTTTAAGCACTCTTTGATTGAGGGTAAAACCCGAAGGTTAAATATACTTACAACACATTATTAATAAAATGAAGACAGAAGTGGGTAGAGCCTATGATTTCAAGACAATATGATAATTGGAAATTTAGCCACGAATTATAGTTACAAATAACAAAGCAAGAAACATGTCCCTTTTTTTTAGCTGATCAGTTTTTCTGATATTTTTAAAAATAAGTTTTTATAGTTTTCTTACAATTTTAGCTATGTCAAGCATAAGTAATTGTATTTACTTTGTATGAAAAGTAATTCCCCCTGTAAGACCTTGCAAAAATGTTTACACAACTCTTGTTTGATTTTGGGTTAAAGTGTATAATATAATTTACAATATGTACTTAAGAGTGGGTGCACTCAAACCCAAACCGAAGCTGAAAACCAAACGAAAAGCACTGATAAAGAACCGTCGTCCGTCCGCAATCAACGGGTACATGACTCAGTTTTTCCAGTTGGCGGCGGAGACAAAGAGCTCTACTTTTTTTGTTGAAAATATTGCGGATTATCGGGCAATTTTGCAGCCGGCAAGACAAGGCCAAAGAAATCGAGCAACAAGTGCACGAAAACCAGAACAGAACGCAGCCCTAGAGTGAAAAGTGAATGGGGAAAGGCAGAGAATAAATAATAACAATTACTGGCACATGGTCAGCAGCAAGTAGGCACTAAGAAAGAACCCAAGCACGAGCCATGGTCTCGATTCTCGTTTCTCCAGCTCTCTTCTTCAATGACAAAGCAGCAGCTGTCGCTGTAGATGTTGCTGCTGCAGCTGTTTGCTGACCCCAAATGACAAAGGTTAGCACGCAAGCAGAGGCACAGCAAAAAAAAATATGGGTTATCCCATTCATTATGATTATTATTTAACCAAGTTTTGGGCTGACAAATTGGATAGTTAATATACAACCTTGTTAGGAGGTCTCGTGCAATTTAAACCGATTAGATTAGGAAACCCTAAACTTTACGAGCTAAAATCTCCACTTTGACCACTCTTTACCTGGTGTCATATATTGAGCTTAATTTCTCTCCGTGCACTCATTTCGCCCACGCCCATTAATTAACCGAAAATTGAGTGCCACTCAAACAAAAAACGGAAAAGTAAAAACACAGTGGAGAACAACGCATCAGCATAAAAAAAGGCAACAGCTAAAACAAAAAACCGAGTAAAAAAGTTTTGTGTTTACCAAATTGTTATATATTTTCCGTTCATCTTTTTGAGGTTAGACGAACGCCTTTTGGGGTCACCGTGTGAAAGCCAGCAGCAGCCACGAGAGCGAAAAGGAGAGCAGGCTGCGAGAGAGAAAGCAGGCAGCTATTAAGGGTGGCGGCGGCGTCGGCGGCGGCAGCTGATACACAGAGAGAACTTAATTACTTAAGTTTTGTTTATTATTCGCCCGGGAAGGCAGAGTTACGACACCAGTGCCAGGCCAGTTCGGTTCGGTTCTGTGCTCCCCTAAACCCGGGGCGGGGTGATCAATGGAATAAGTAAGCAAATCATCATCGGCTGCCGCTACACTAAAGAAACCAATTACTTACGCAAGTAAGGTCATCAGAAAAAAAAACCCTCGAGGTTGCGCCAACTAAAACTAAAGTCGAAGCGACTACAACTCTCGGAAACTACAAGTCATCAAAATTAAATATACATAATATATATGTATATACATATATATATTGTATATTGTATTGTATATATCAACGTCCAACACACGCACACTCGACGGTGTGGCAAACAATCAAAATAGCAGAGAAACTTTTACAAAACAAACTGTTGTGTTTTGTTTGCTTCGGCTTGGTGGGTTTGTTGTGGCCGTAATTCAAGGATGTGACAATGGTTACTTGAACCCACAGCTAAACCCAAGTAGTTCAGGGTGCAAGTAGCTGCTCAGGAAGCGGAGCGAAAGGTCCTGGGAAACGAAACTGGGTCACACACAGCAGAGCTACATCTTGAGGGTTTTTTGGGATTTCGATGTGGGGGTGCTAACGATTCTAGGCCAGCTTTTGGTTTAACCATAAACTTGTTGCCTTTCGTGGGGGGTTCATTGGAAATATCATTGGTTGTAGCCTAGGGGAAACTTTATTTCCGGATACAGAAAAGTTCTTCGAGACAAGCTAAATATTTTATAGGTAGTTTAGAATAGATTTTATTATAGCTTTTGTCAAGGTTTTAGCTTTCTAATTAAAAGTAGTCCAAGTTTATTTTTAGTTGGCCTTCCATTGTATTATAGTTTCCTTCTTTCTTTATAAAAGTGAAGGGTTTATTTATTGAAAACTCTAGGTAGAGTAGAATTCTGATCTTTTCTTTCATATTATTTAAGTAAATAATAGAAATTGCCTCAGGTGTGGTTTGTAAAGTTTTTCAAATTGAAAACCCCATCAGATAAGTCTTTAAAGTTCATCTTTTGTCATTCATCAGACCACCTCTTACTTATTATTTTAATAGTAGATTGCTACTGCTATTTAAATAGATGAAGCAAGTGTGGCTCATATGGGAAATGTCAGCTTCTGGCATTTAAACCAGAGATAGTATGATTTTATTTTTAATACCCAAAGTCACTTTAACTTAAAGGGAGTAGTTAATCCTTGTTGTATTTACCTTTTATCACAGAAATTTGCGGCGGCGTTACAAAATTCCTTGGAATTTGGGCATTTAACTAATAATACTAGGCACAGAGGAGATTGTTGTGGTTGCTGTTGGTTTGTATTTGCAGAGTTGTGGTGTTGGTGATGGCTGTTGCTGCTGCTGCTGGAGTTACCACTGCTGCTGCTATGGTGATGATGATGATGATAGTGCTGATAGGCGGAGGAGGAGGACGCGGACGCGGATGATGTGGACGACGACGATGACGAGGAGGAGGAGGAGGAGGCGCTTAGGGGATGCTGATGCTGCTGCTGGTTGAGATGCCGCCGAATGGACTGATTGATGCGATTCGTTATGGAGTTGGTCAGCGCCGAGTGGTGGCCATGCAGATGGTGGGATGAGGAGGAGGGTGATGCCGACGAGGATGAGGAGGACGCTGCTCCAAACAGGCGGCTGGCAATGATGCTGTTACTGTTGCTGCTGCTGCCGCCGTTGTAGTGCGTATTTCCAGCACAGGCGCTGCTGCAGTTGTTGCTATTACTGCTGCTGCTGCTGCTGTTGGAGGAGGAGGGCGGCGACGGCGAGGGTACGGGCACGTGGGCGGGGGCGGCGCGCGTCAATATGTGTTGCAAGTTGCTGCTGCCGAATGCCGCCTGCAATATGTTGCTGGGGCTTGCCAAATGCTGCGCCAGTGTTGCCGAGCCACTTCTGCTGTTGCTGCTGCTGCCGCTGTTGGTTGTTGCCGCTGCAGTTGCTCCACTTTCGTAATTCAGGTGACCCAAATGCTGTTGCAAAACCGAAGGCGCAGCTTGCTGCTGCTGCAGTTGTGGGTGTTGCTGCTGCTGCCGCAATAATACTGGTGGCGTCGATATCAATTGCTGCAGGCGACTGCAGTTGCCGCTGCTGCTGCTGGTTGCCGCCGCAGCTCCTGTTGCTGATGCTGCCGTTGATGCTGCTACTACAGATGTTGCTGCAACTTCGGGCGCATTCTCGCAGCAACAATTATCCCCAGCTGCAGTGGCAGGTTGCTGTTGCTGCTGCTGTTGCTGTTGCTCCTGTCGCTGCTGCTCTAAATTCTCGTTTTCATAAATTTCATGCACATTTCGCTTTTTCTTGATTTTCACATAGGGCTCAAACATTTTACTTTAGCTTTTTGCTTGCTTTTCTTTCTTTCAACTTTTCCAAATGCACAAACTTATTGAACACACGCGCACGCACAGATTTCTAGATTTCTGGTTTTGCCAATTGCTCAACTTTCCGTTTAATCTCTTTGTGGCCACATTCCGTTTGTATATTTATTTTGCTCTTTTACGATTAGTATTTGATTTTTCTTTGTATATTTTCTTAGATATTTCCAACTTGTTTAAAGGCGACACACAACGAAGCGAGCGGAATCGAATCGAGTTTTATTTTATTTATAGATTACTTAAAAAGCCGAACCGCTCCGCTTGAAAGTGCGCGTTGAAATGAGCAGATACTTCGAAATACACAAATTTCCGCCAGTGTTCACGGCAACGACGACGTCGACTGCGATGGCTGTGCGCCGACAGCGCTGCTCGCCGCGTTTCAATTCTCTCTCGTTTTGTCCCGATTCGTTTCGTTTCGCTTCGTGTCGTTTCGTTTCTCTCTCACCATCTCTCGCGCGGCGTTTCACCATGTAACACACACGCACACCCACACTTTCGTTTTGGCTCGGTGTGAGGTCGATGAGCACATATGGGAAACGAGTGGGAAAGGTTTTTGTTTGTGGGGGGGGGGTATCAATAACGATATACCCTGTATTGAAATTTTTGGGAACGGCACTTGGTTTTGTTATCAACTTGTTTGAACTTCATGCTAGCTAATGTGGACGAAATATCAGCTGCTTTATTTCAAGGAACTTTTAAGGAACTATAAACTACTCGTATACCCTACAATTACAGGGTACGAAAAGGAAGCAATGGCAAGAGTCAGAGAGAGCGAGAGGTTAGAGCGACACTGAAAATCGAGCGCAAGTGCAAAGAGCGAGAGCGAGGGCGAAAGCATGGGCGCGAGAGCGAGAGAGAGCGAGTTGAGGGCCAGCTGATAAATTATTGCGCGTGTATCCGTATATTGCGTGTGCTTGTGCGTAAACGCGCGTGTATCTGTAGTATCTGAGTATCTGTGTGGTCGCAGGACGGAGGCCGCTTCTGCCATTGCCTTTGGTTGTGACTTTGCTTTTGGCTTTGCCTTTGCCGGCGGTCCTTGGCGTGGCGATAAACGGTAATCGCTTGGTCACACAGGCGGTCCGATCCGGTGCTCATCCCCTTCCCCTTTTCTACTGGCCTTCTGCTGGCTGGCATCGCCTCCTTCTTGCCCTCATCTCCTTTGGCCTTCAGGGGCTTCCTTTCCACATAGCTATGTATACATATAGACACATATCGAATATGCGGGGATACGGAAAAGCCTTCAAGGAGCAGGGACAAGTCAGAGCCACCTTCGAACAAAACATTGCGGAAATATAATTGATCAATTTTCCAAGGGAGTCAATTTAGCAACCTTTCGCGGAATTTTATTTACGTTTAAGTATATTGTTCATGAGTTAATACAAGGATTAGATTAGAATAACCTCTATTATTATATTAGGAACAATGGAATGAAACAACGCACTTGTTTCGTTTGTTGCTACTAACCCTATCAGTAACTTAATGACTGATTTTAGCTATAAGATTGATTTCGAATTAATTTTAACTCTTGGTATAAAGACTATTTTAAGGACTTCTTTATGTCTTATCCGGATTAAAGTATGTAAGCTTTTTCTTCGAGTGTGCCTGTTGTTCCTGCAGGAACAGTTGACATTGAAACACCCGATTCTACGCAGGAGAAGGGAACTCTGTCAAGCTGTCGTCCTTTGTCAGCTAATGTTTTTTTTTTTGTCGCTTTTTCGGGTGGCGCACATTGTACTTTCGTGTGTGTCTGTATCCAAATGGGGCGTTGTCGATGTTGGTGGCATTAGCCGTCGTCCAACTATGTATGTATATGCCACATAGGAGCAACGAGGATCCGATGAATGAGGCAGCGAGGAGCCAGGAGCAAGCAACACATGTCGCTGGCAGTCACCCATCATCAGAAGAGCGGGGCCAGAGCCAAAGGCCACCCAGCTGCAGATTTTTCAGCAACCCTGCCCTCGTCCACTTGTACTCCAAAATCCACTCCACTTCATCCTCCACAGCCTGCCACTCCTCATCCTTGATTCGTGGCAGGCCGCGGCAGTTTTCCACTTGCAACAATTGCATCTGCAACGGCAATAACCACTACAAGGAACACTGGGAGAAAAGCCATAGGACCCATGGATAAGCCAGTAAAAAATTAAGGAATATTCAATTCAAACTGAAGCTATTTTTTTTTAAATTTATGTTTTTAGAATGGATAATGTAAACAATTTAGATCATAGAATATTCTGATCCTTTTCTTTTTTTTCACAGTGTATATGTGCAACTGCAACTACACTTCACATGCCACCGCTCGCCACTCGGCACATTCGTCTCATTTATGGCGTGCAAATTAGCATAAGGCCAAAAGGCTTCGTGTGTGTCCTTTTGGGATATGGAAATGGAAATGCTGAGGGCCACACACCAGCTCATGCTCAGATCGCATCAGTTTCAGTTTCATGTTCAGCTTCTGTCCTGCCCTGCCCTGGCCTAGCCTGTCCGTCGCGCAAATCATGTGTTGTACTTTGTGTGTAAGTGAGTGTTTGCCTGCTCATTAGTTAGATGGGATGGAAAGGCCGGCGTTCCTCCTCGACATGGCCAGAATGTGTGAAAATTGGACAGTAATTCGGCCCTCGTAGTCGTAGGACCAACCATTCAGTCAGCAGCACCCTTTGAAGTTGCGACGCACGAAGAGGTGTTGAAAGTCGCACTTGTGGGCGGGGGGTCTGGTCTTTCGGTCTTTGGGCTTGTGAAATTGGTTGGGTAATTGAGTTATAGCCAAGATTTTGCTTCTGCCTTGAAACCAAGGCAATAAAGAAGTACTTAAAACTGTCACTGGTGAGCAGTTTGAGAGCCTATATCGGTTTATAGTAAACTCTTTGTCTAAATAATATGAAATTTTTATAATTTTAATAAAGAAGTTTGTTGCTAGCATAGAATTTAATTGAAAAGGTTTTTTACTAAAAGGTTCACGGTCTGCCTATTCAATAAATCAACCGAAATTCCAAGGCAAAAACCGCACACACACAAAATACACTGAAGCTTCGTCTGTGTGTCCGATCATCACGATCAATTTCAAAGTTATCACCGCCCACTCGGCTAATTATGCCACAGAGGCTATATAAGGGGGGATATATACATATATATGTATAGATCCGATGGCGATTTGCTCATCATCGAAATCAAAGGCCGGAGACAAACGTTCGTTCAGCGACCTTTGGGCATTTTTTTCATTTTAATAATTCGCTTGGAGGCGGCGGCGTTCGGTTCAACTTCCTTTCAATTTGGTTTTTGCGGAAACACCAAGCAATCCCAACTGGTTCACCTTTCCACTTAGTCATTGAATCTTCAATGAGTCTCAATTTCATTGGGACTTTCACATTGCCCAGCTGCCTGACCCCTGCTGATGCTGCTCCTCAGTGGCCTCTCACCGGCTCACACTTATATCATCATCATCATCGGATGTGGATTTAGAAATTGAAATATTCGTCTAATGCTTTCCAATCTACATATGCTTGAATGTGAACGTTTATGGGCGGCGATAATACTGCAAAATAGTGCTCATGCACATGATTTACTTGACACTAATTTCCATAAATAAAACAAAAGTTTAATAACACCGCCGCCTGCCGCTTGAATGGGTCGCTGACAATAACCCAATTTTCAATCAAGGCAGGCGCCGTCATTCCCTCGGCACAGTGGTTTGAAAATTATTTGAATTTGGCTTGTAAAATAATAATTTAACCGATCTTAATCACGTTCTAGGTTTATAATTTTTGTAATTTGCAATTTTTTCAGCTTAAGTTTACCAGAAATTACTGCTGAATCCAGTAGTGTGCCCTTGCTTCAGAATATGCCTCCAAAATAGGTTCAAAATTGGGCTTTTTAAATATTTATTATTTTAATTCTTTAGAGAAACACTTGAAAATAAAGTGTTAAGTAACCCTCAGATATTCGAAAGATTGTGGTAAATTTCAAATAACTTGACGGCCTGTAGTAATCCACAAGTTGACTATCCATTTATGAGCCATAAATAAAACGCAACTAATTTTACGGTCTGTTTTGATGATTATGGACGATTACTCATTTATGGCCACGTTTCGAGCACGGTGCAACATTGTAATCACCTCAGATGACAAAATTGAAATCAAAGCAATCAAAATTGGAGGCTGTTCGTTCGCTCGCTTGCTCGCTCGATTGCGTGGGTCGCCGGTAGTGGCGTCGATTTGGTGCGTTGCCGAAAGTGTTAATTGATTCGAAGTGGGGTCTCCAAGGGAAGCTGCAGAGGGCTGAAGATTTCGAGCCAGCGATTAGCAAGTTACGAGGCTGAGGCCAGTTGCATCCGCTAGATACAGATGCGAAATGGAGTTGTAAAAGGTGGCGCGGCGGCGGCGAGAGATACTGTATCTCAGCCATCCGAAAAAGCTGCCGTGGGATAACTTCCGCACTCGTGCCGCGGGTGAAACTCTGCGGAGAGGCGAGAGAAAGCGACTGCAGCGAAAGAGACGACGGCGAGAGCGACTTTTCGTAATCACTTTGCAGCAATTGGCGTTTTGGTTCGGTTTCGGTTTTGTCGGTTTGAACACACAAACGAGAAATTTACATTTCACATTTTCACAATCTTTTTCTTTTCTTTCCTTTTATTTTATTTTTTTCTCCTCCTCGTTTCTTCCCCCCGTCGTCTTCATGTGCTGTTGCTCATGTAACAAATGAGTGATTGGAGCAGCTTTCCGCATTTCACACACTCACTGCGCGATCATAGAAATCTGCGCTTTGTCGTCATCATTGACATCGTTGCCGTGCTGCTGCTGCCTTTTTCTTAGCCTTTTTTGGGCTTTCTTTTTGCTGGGTTAATTGTTTTGAGTAAAATTTGTTAAGGGGGCCAATTTTGTAAGTGAGATTAATAGGAACGAGGGCTGTGGTTGGGCCAAGTATTTGGGTTTACTTGTGGCTAGAATCAGAGTTGTGTTCTATACATTTTCTGGTTTAAAGCAATTAGCTTTATAATAGAAAATTCTTATGTCTTTATTTATTTAATTTTTGAGAATTAAATAAATGTCTGCGTCATAAAAAGTTTACCAGTGTGACCATCAGCTATTGCGATAAAAGGAAATGTGACCATGCTTCAAAAGCTAAGGTCTAAAATAGGTTATTTTGATTCTGTTATTCGATTAAGCTCCTTAGTTGATCCTGATTTCTAAAACTTTTCCTTGTAAAATGTTAACACATCAATCAATTGCACAACGTATCCCAAATTTTCATCGGATAATCCAACGTTAATTGAGGTTGTTTTATGTCAAACCCAAACCTGGCGGAAATTGGGCGAAATCGTTGCGATTTGATCGCTGTCAGATGATTGCTGCGGCGATGTTTTGTAACACAGATCGCATTTTTTTCCTGTTTTTTTTTTTTTTTTTTTGGCCATTCCCTGTCACGCGCCTATCGAAAACTAGTCCAGTGATAAATCATAAAATGATTTACAATTCGGGTTTGCTCCGATTCGATTTGTATTTGCGTTTGTTTCTCTTTTTGTTTTTGTAGTTTTTTTCTTTTTTCGTAACCCAAAAACCAAACCCATTTCGACCTGGCTTTTATTGGCGGCTAATGGGGTAAAAGAAAATTGTTGCCAGGCGGCGGCACCGAGTTTCACTTGGCCTTGGGTCGAATTTTTATGAGTTTTGTGGTTTTGGATTATACAATAAATCCGAGATTCCAAGATGAGGTGAGAAGGAAGCAGGCCAGCTATACCAATGTCCTATAATACAAATCAGATTCTTAAGAAAATAAAGCAAAGACAAATTGCATGTGTCACTTTGTCAAAATGTGTGCAAAAATAAAGTCTGTATATAAAGTCTTTGAGCAAGCAGGGATCAACGCACAATGGACTCATCAATACAGCTTCAAGCCAAGAGAAAGAGCAGGAAAATAAACAAAGTCGAAGGTAATCCAAACCTGGAGACAAAGCGATCATTCAAACCGAGCCGGGAGAACACCCAGGATGGCATTTTGTCAGATCTTATCTCGGACCTCAAACCGAGAATGTCAAAACAAGCCATCCGGCCCCTGCCACTGTACCATCCCTCCCTACCTCAATTTCCTTCTTTTGTGTAATTGTGCGGAAGGTAAATTATGAAACACTGTCGTTTCAATGTATTAACCTGTACATGGGATAAAAATCAAAATAAGACCCGTGAAAATACCAATGAATTCCCAAGGAATTGACATTTATAAACTTTAATGATTCGGTATGCCTTTTGAATTTAATAATATAATTTGAATTTCTTGACAAATACATTTCTTCGAGTGTCGCTGAAAATGGCATTTTCTGGGCCTGATGGATCTACCAATAAATGCTGCATATGTCCCGCTGCTAACCACAAGAATGGCAAACGGCAATGGCAATGGCTTGAAGTCTTACAAGTGTCAGGCAGGCAGGCAAAGGAGGTGGAGTTTGGCTACGAAATGGACCCGGCCGGGGTGCGCATCCCACGGCGTTTGTTTACGCTCATTAAACGTGAAAAGGTGCCACCCGAATAGGCAAACTCTGCCAGAGACGACAAGACGACAAGACGACCGCCGGCCGAGAAGCCTTAGCACCTGCGGTAGGGAAGACAACGGGCCAGGCGATTCTTCGTGTGTGGTCTCCAACAGGTCGGTCGGCCAACCCCTTTTTCCGCTTCGCTCTCCATTCTTGGCTGCAAACAATTCTCTAACAATTACGCCTCAATGGCATATAATTCAATCTTCTGCTGCTGCTGGTGCTTGCCTCTTGCTCTTTTGTCTGATGGATGTGTGATGGATAGCATATAGCTCTCCCAAAGAGGTGAGCAAAAGAACGCACACACACATGACTCTCATCCAGGTGTGGATGGAGTGTCCGTATCTGGGCATCTGAATCCGTATCCGTATATCTGTGTATCTTTTAGGTACATATATGTGTCGGGGCTCTGCATCTTTGTATCTGCGGCTAGGCTAATTTGAAGTGCGTGCATCGTGGGCCTCGGCTTTGGCTTCAGCTTCGTGTGTGGCCTGCGGCAATGATCCCAGATACCGGCGGACCACAGTGAACACTCGGTCGAGGGGGAAATCAATTAAATGAGCAGCCAAGATATAAAGGATTTCCTTTGTGAAAGGATGAAGAAGCAGATCATTGTTGAATGAAATTTGTTCTAATTGAAAAGATCGGATAACTTGTGAACTCCGAAAGGGTCTCTAGGCTGGCGGATATAATTTGATTTTTTGTATAATTTTTGTATCGATACTTAAGAATTACTTTTATTTAAAAAATAGCAAGCAATTTTCCTAAAAGTTTAACTTGGAAAAGCGCCACAAAATAGGCAATGGTTTTTTGTGCAAATTAAACGCTTGACATTAGATAGTCGGAAAATGCAACTTAGCATTGTTACTTGTTAATATTGTTCAAGAATTTTGGCAATTATTTATTTAAAAAATATGAATTATGGTTACCTAAGTAATATTTAATTTTCCTCTCATTAAACCTTCACTGTACAAATCACAGAAAGCAAATTCAAATGCTGACTTCAAAAAAACCTTTAATAAACACAACCAGAAAAAAAGGAACCATTAAGGATTCCTGGCTGGCTCAAATAAAATGTTCCTTCTTTTGTTTCTCCTTTTGTTTTTAATAATAATTTAAATAAAAAATGCCACCAGAGTGGTTTCGGGTTATAGCTGGGCAAACATGGCTTATAAGAGAACCTAAACACACAGGCGCGCACACACACAGATTCCGGGGAGACAAACAAAGTAAACATGTGAGGTCGTTTTGACTCTCAAGGAACGACGACGACGACGACGTCGGCGACGGACGGCTGACGATTCTTGCCACACACGAACACGCATATCAAGCGGCGTTGGTGGGCTCTCGAACCCAAACCATCCAAACCCGGGGCCTGGAACCACCACAGACGTCTCGCTCGGACGATCCCAGGGAATCCAGAAGACCGAGGGTAGTGTTGTCAGGAAGCATGCCAAGTCAGGCCATTTTAATTGGTAATATTAACTAATTGTAATAATAAATAGCAAAAGATAGATATGCCAAGGAAAAAGCTAGGTAAGAACGAAAGGATTCATATATAGAACTTTGGACAGATTGGGAAGAACTGTAGAAGTTTATTAACTCTTTTAGATAATTTTAGTTAATAATTGTTCAGCCCATATGTAAATTAAATTAAATTCAAGAAACTAAGAAACTTTTTATTAATTAACTTGGCAAACATGTAAAATATAGCTGGAAACCAGCCAAGTTAACAGACCTGGCTAAAACCTCTAACCGAGACGAGAAAGCCAGGCCAACCAAGGCGGCCAAGAACAAACCGAAAGGCAAAAAAGAAAACAGAGCCAACAAGTAGAATCGTTTTGTTTGTCGCAGTGACCCTTCCCCCCAACGTTTTGTCTTTCTTTCTTTTTTATGGATTTTTATGGCCCTTGCTGTTGCTATTCCGGCTTAATTGTTTTCCTGGCCCTCAGTCATTCCCGTAATCCAAACAGATCAGGTCCAAGGCTCCTTCAACGTCCGTCGCCGCCTCCATTAAATTAAATTCCCTTCCTGACCTTTGGCACTCGACGACTGCGGTTGTTTTCCTACGTCTGTTGTTTGCCGGGCGTCGATTAAGGCGGCGGGTAATTAATTTTCCCTTTTTTTATTATCATTCTTGTTATGGAACATTTAACTAGTAATTAGTCTGTAAAATTAGCCACAGGTTGCTCTGTCTCGCTGGCTTCTTGGGTGGTTTTCCTTCTTCGTTGAGAAGGAGGAGGAGCTCGTTTATGTGATTTTAAGATGCCTATCTCCGAGTTGGCGACTTGGTCGTAATGGTATATTGATACTTTGCTTGATTTCAGTGGAAAAAGGAGCCTCTCAGTTTGATGGAGTCTCCCCTGTTTATGGATACTTCAATTGCAGACAACTGTCCGTTACAAGTCGTTAAAATAATGTCCACTCTAATGATTTTCCCCATTAATTTAAAGACTGACAGCACACGGACGTAGGTTGTTATCAGTGCTGCCAACTTTTGCCCAGCAAAAAAAGCTGTTTTTGACGGGAAGAATTCAGAAAAAAGCTAAAAAAATATTCCAAAAAATCCAATAAAAAGCTAAAGAAAAATGTATTAAAAAAAAAACGAAAAACGTCAAATAAATAACAATTTATTAAGGTAATTTTTGCTTAAGATATTTCCATAAACTTATTAATATCTTCTTGGTCGTCCTCATTTGCGTATTACATATTAGTACCTATCATGCGCAGATATTTTACAGGCACTTCATAGTCGACGCACCAATACTTCGCAATCCTTTTCTGTATATTAAAATAGAAAATGAATACAGTATATCTTTTGCTTGTAAATAAAACTTTACGTTTTGCTTAGAATTTTGTTAGACGTGCTGAGGCCTATCGAATTCCTTAATTTGGATTTAATTACATAGGTTAACCTGACTAAAAACGCTTTCTATTTCCGCGTTTGACCAGGGCAAACATAATATTTGGATGGCCACAGTTGCAAACTCAAAAAGTCTTCGGTTTCCACCAGAATCTTTAAACTGGAGCACATTAAACCAAAATTTGTTTGTGTAGCTGATGTTTTCCCACTTTATCAAATTGACGTTATTGTATTGGCGTTCAATTTCTGCATTATTCCTCCATTCCAGGAACTCTACAATTTCTGTGATGCTGAAACTTTTGCATATTTTGTATTTAAGAGTTAACAACACAAAAAAGCCAACTTAATTTCTAAAAAAGCCAGAATTCCCGCTTTTCACAATTCCCGCAATTCACAAATTTTTCCCGCAGTTAGTCTTCAAAAAAAGCCAGTTTTGACAGGAAAAAATCCAAATTGGCAGCACTGTTCGGGAAGCGTCAATGGATCGACTCTTGTTAAGTTTACACCTACAGGATCAGAGACGAAACACAGATCTAGTAGGCGATTTAAAGAATTTACGACATGGTTAACTTGGGACAA
>VNKB01015717.1:0-21449 GCA_008042735.1 Drosophila leontia
TTAATTGCGTTCCTGGTCTTGGCCCCTTACCGTGCGAGAAATCCGCGTCGATCGGATGACGAGACCAGACAGAGTGCAAGCACATTTTTGAGAGGAGAAAACTAATTTCAAAAGCTGAAAGCGTACAAAACACAGAAGAAACATGTTCACCACGCGCAAGCAGGTGGACGAGCATGTCCACAAGATTCTGGGCAACATACCGCCTGGGAACCAGGTAAGTGTCTGTGCATCGGAATTTCCAAAAATGCAGTTGCGAAATCGACGGCGCCGCCATTGACAGCGCGCCTTGGTATGCGTGCGGCGCCCGTTTGTGCGCGTGTGTGCGTGTTCGAGTCGGCGTCACTTGAGTGGCGTGTGTGTACTAGAAAAATAAAATTGCGCGCTTTTCTAAAGTCCATGCATATTGTTGATTTGTGCCAGAAAATAATGCACGAACACATTTGTCTCAAGGTTTTGTTTTGTGCTCTTGGAAAATCAAAATAGAAAAGTGAGGTTATGAAGCCGGTTAGTAGACGGCTAATTTGAATGTATTCTTTGTTTTACAACAACAGTAGATACTGCCTATGACCAACGGTTAAAAACTGTTTATACATTTTAATTCATATTTTATTGACAATTTGTCTTGTGACAATAGGTAAATGTGTATACATATGTACGTATATATTAAGAGATTTTAATCTGTTCTTTGCTTAACTTGTTTTTAATGATAAATAAAATAATAGGATAGGGAATATTATATTTTGCTACGAATTTCATGAATTTATGGCAAATTACATTTTTATACCCTTGCAGGGTATTATAATGTTCGTCAGAAGTTTCTTATGCAGTGAAGGAGGCATTTCCGAACCTCTAAATCATATATTTTCTTAATCAGCATTGAAAGTCAAATTAATCTCCAGGTCTAATAGAAAAAAAAATTTTGTCGTCATCGTTAAAATTCTCCAAAATTACATTTTCTTGTAATATTCTTAAATATTAAATTAAGTATGCAGATTTTTAAACGTAATAAAAACTAGCACAAAACTGTTTTCCGATTGAAGATTAATACTTTTTTTTGGCTTAGTTATGATAGATTTAAAATTGGTCCCCTGATTCCAAACTGGAAGGGTATATAAACTTCGGTGTGCCGAAGCTAGCTTCCTTTCTTGTTTTATTTTTCAGTACTTCCCTTTTACGGCTCTATTTTTCACGTACTCAGAACACTTCTAGTTTCGTTTTCACAATTTAATTTTAATATTTTTACCCTCCTTCACTTATTCACTATTTAAATCTTCATCCACAGCGCGATATCAAGGGTCTGGCGGTGGCTCGTCTATATTATAAGATACAAGAGTATCCCAAGGCTATTGAATACCTTAACAGCTATCTCCGAGCCAAAGATGAGGCTGTGCCCCACAAACTGATTGCCCACAGCTACAAGTTGCTGAAAACCCCGGATCTGCAGCGGGCTTTGCAGCATTACCAGCGCTGCATCCAGCTAAATCCGCGGCAGGCAGACGTGATCAAAGAAGTCTGCCAGCTGCTGGTCGACGAGAAGAGCATCTTCAATAAGGAATGTGCCAAATATTGGCTGGATCTCGCCAGCTCCGAGAACTTGAGCGACAACGAGGCAGTTGTTTCCCTGCGAATGCGGGTGAATCTCACAGAGAGCAATGGCAACGGCGACATTGGAGATGGCAGCTCGGCGAGGGACAACGAGGATGCCTTTGAGATGATCATGCACAAGGAGTTGCAGGCGCGTCCCCAGGATGTAAATGTGCGTGTGCGTCTCATGCGCAGCTACGTGGAGAAGAACCAGTTAGACCAGGCCTTTAAGTACGCTTACAAAGTAGAACTGGAGGCCAGTGGCTGCACCAGTCAGTCCAGTGAATGGTACGGAATCGTCTGGGTGATGCTCTCGAAAAAGGAGGACAAGATAAATTCCAAGGACTGGCGCTTCTGGCAATTGGCACTTCACACTTGTGATCGTCTTATGCAACTGAGCCTGGAGGCCGGCAATGCTTTGGCAGAGAGCAGCAGCCTATTGTTCCGTCTCGATCAGTATCTACACAAGTTCAGCACGGTGGTGGATCGATCCAGTGATGCTTCGCTGCGGGAATTGCATGTATCCTGCGTGGATCATTATGCTGGGCAGCTGCTGCTCCATGCGGTGGCGCTGCTCTTTAAGCGTGAGCTGTTAGGCAACAAGAATAAGTGGATGGGCGTGCTGCGGAGCATGCTGCCGCTGTTGCTCCTTGGATATCAGGTGCATCCTCTCCAAGAGCAGCACGTTCATCCCTGGATGAAGCACTGCGATGGTGAGCAGAAGCAGCTGCTGCAGCTCTGGCGCCAGCAAGGCTCCTTCCGTTGCGCCCAGCTTGGACGTATTCTCCTCGGTTGCTTGGACCGCTCTCGGACGGACCAGGAGAATTTGAAGAATAACAACCAGCAGCCTCTGTCAGGATTGTTTAGTGACTCGGAAGAGTTGCTCAACTGCGCGCGCCAGCAATGCATGGACAAGAATTGGCGTAGCCAGTTGTACCAGACGCTCTTTACCCATGCCGAGCACAAGCTGAAAGAACAGTCCTCGCATCTGGTGCGTCATTCGCGTCTGCAGACGCCCGTTTTCGAGTGGCCCGATCTGGCCGAGATTGAGACGTACGAGCAGCAGGCGCTGCTGCTACAGCCCCGATCCTTGGCCCAACATGTGTACCTCGCCCTGGGCACCAATATCGACAGCCTGGGCGAAGCGCCGCGCGTCCTCTTTTATGAAGAGTTTCGCCGGGATGTGAAGCAGAACCTGAGCTACTGCGGGCACGACTCCATCTCCCAGTTGGACGTAGACCTCTACTTGTATGCCACCGTTATCCAGACGCAGCGGAAATTGGAGCTGTTGCGCAATCTCTACGACAGCTCGCACTTTGGCAACCGCAATGCAGCTGCCCGGCCCCACATGATGCCATATGCCAATCTTTTGAGTCAACTAACGACACCGGAGCAGAGCAGCTGGTGGGATATCGTGCTGCGCCTGCACAGGAATCAGCAGATGACCGCTGATGCCAACAGGAGCGAACAACGGGCCCAGCTGCAACTTGGGCTGGAAGCTGTGCGTGGTGTAAATGGACCAAAGGCAGATGCCATCATCATCTTTCAGTTGGGCAAGATTCTGCAATCGCGCGGCGATCGGTCCTCTTTGGAGTCGCGAATCGATGCTCTTTACCGCCAGGGATTCAGCATGCTGCGTCGGTATCAGCAGCAGCATCAGTTCGAGCCCTTCGTGCGCATCTTTAAGTACGGATCGGCCAGTTCAACGGGGGCCTGGAACAAGCTACAATCGCTGGCCGAGCACGCTGTGTCCTATTTCAGCGGAAAGATGTTCAAGGCTGGACAGTATGATCAGTTTGTGGATGAAGTGCGGGGACTAGACCTTCCCATGGCGACATATCTACAGGCTGAAGCCTACCGCCTGCTGGAGGATTCCGGCAAGACAAATCGAGCTTCTCGGACTCGCTACTCGGAGCGGAGGCAAGAGTGCCTGCAGCAGACCCAGCAGCTGCTCCGAAATGATGGCAAACATCCCCTGAGCTCGGTTATTCAAAGGGAATTAAGGCGTTGCCAGCATCAGGGTGGTGGCGATGATAGCTTTGGTACCCCGGATTTGCACAACAACTCCTCAACATATGAAGATGCCGAGGATGACTTTTATGCGGGTGCCTCCTTGTCCGCCAACAGATCGCGTCGTCATCAGTTGGATATGAGTGCTGCTTCTCCGGTAACATCTGCCGTGGTTGTGGCCCAGCCCAGTGCAGAGATAGAGCAGACACTTAAGCAGATCAGCAAGTCGATCTGCCTGGTTACGGATAATATGGCATCCATGCGCCAGGACATAACCACACTTACGGAGCGATTTAATGGACTGGAGGAAATGATCAAGAAAATGAAGATTTCAAGCAACCTGGATGCGCCAACACGCGATGTGGATCCTGCAGCGGCCTTGGGTTTGGATGATCTCTTTATTATCGAGGATGCGTTGGTGGAACAACAACAACAACAGCAGCAGCAGCAGCACCAGGCTGCAGTTCACCAGGTGGTCCCACATCAGTACGGTGCTACAAATCCGGCCTTCTACAACGGTGTCCAGGGTCATACGCCCTCTGCCCAGGATCGCTTCCTGCCGGCCCCATACGGCAGTCCAATGTTTAATCAAAACCAAATGTATAACTTTTATGCTGCCCAGGCTCAGGCACAGTTTATGCGCACTCCACCAGCGCCTCCGCCGGGAGCTATTCCCCCCGCCAATTTGTTTGGTAAGTTTGAAAGCCTGAATTTCTATTGAATTTCCACTAAAGCTTTGATTTTGTAGGTCCCCGTAATCCAAACTATGGACTTCCCAGCATCTTTCCGCCACCGTCAGCAGGAGCACCACCATTTATGGATCCCATGGGTAACTTTACCCAGCCACCAACTGGAAGCCTAATACCGCCACCACCTCAGCCAGCACAGCAGGCTCCAGCTCCAGCTCCTCTTAACTTGGCGGAAGCTAAGCCGCCAGCGTTGCCCACTTCCGGATTCTTCAACTCGCCAGCACCACCAGCCTTTGGAGTGTCAGGAATTCAACTGCCTCAGACCAAGCCCTTGGCAGTAGCTCCAGCAGCAGCAGCAGCTGCAGCGCCCACTACGGCTGCTTCCGTGCCTACTCCCGCTCCAGTTAATTTGGTGGCTCCTTCTGTTCCTGCTCCTATTAAAGTACCCCAAGTGGCGCCTCAGCCAGCCTTAGTGCCAGCTCCGGCCAGCGTTCCGGCGCTCTTTAACCGAGCATTGAACAATCAGCCCGTGGAAAAGGAGCCACCGGCCAATGTGGTCATCACAAGCTCAGATCCGTTGCCTAAGCCAACGGTTGCTAGTGGTGTCCAGCCCACTCTAAGTGTGACCATTCCGCCGCAGCATATCAAGCCCAGCCTGGTACAACCAACGGCTGAAACCCAGCAACAGCCGCAGGTACAGCCCCAGCCGCTACAACCTACTCTGCCCGCCTCGGGAGTGTTTAACTTTAATATGGGCAATACCGCTTCCGAAAGTCCGTTCTCCTTCAAGACGCAAGTCGCCAGGGCAGCAGCCGAAAAGCAGAAAGAGCAAGAGCTTGAACAGGCGGCGGCAATGGAGCTTAACAAGAGCGGAGCCAGTGATCTTAACAAGAGTGCTGGGGCAGAGGGTAACTCCTCCCTAAACGAAGACTATGATCCGCGACCCGACTTCAAGGCCATTATCCCACTTCCCGATGAGATAGAAGTGCGCACTGGAGAGGAGAACGAGGAGATTAAGTTCAGCTACCGAGCCAAGCTCTTCCGGTATGTGGACAAGGAGTGGAAGGAGCGTGGCACTGGGCTGATTAAGATCCTGCGCGATAAAGCCACTGGGGTTTCACGCGTCCTCATGCGTCGCGATCAAACCCACAAGGTTTGTGCCAATCACACAATCACCGCGGACATGACCCTGTCCACACCCAGCCAAGACAAGGACAAGAAGTCGTTCTTGTGGGCAGCCAATGATTTTGCGGATGAGCAGCTAACGCTGGAGAAGTTCCTGGTGCGATTCAAGGCACCAGAAACAGCTGAGGAGTTCCGGGTGGCCTTTGTCAATGCGACTGATGAAAGCAAGGTAAAGTTGCCAGCCAAGGCCAGCAAGGAACCAAGTGCAGCTCCAGCTCCGGCTCCGGCTCCATTCAGTCTGGCCAAAAGCTTTGTGACCAGCACACCGGCAGCCGCAAATCCAGTGTTTAACAAGCCCGCAGAGCAGGCGAAATCCAAGCAGGCAACGGAACCCTCCCTCGCCAAGTCACTGTTTGGTAGTGCCTCATCGGTTACTGCGCCTCCAGCCACTACCCCAGCGGCTCCTTCACCGTTCGCCAACTTTAGCTTTTCAGGATTGGGCACGGAAAATAAGGCCTCTCCCTTCGGCAATATATCCTTTTCCAATACTTCCGGCACCAATAGTACTCTCTTCACCACGGCCCTGATCAAGGACAACACTCTGCAAAATCCAACGCCCGAAAAGACAAATACCTCTGATGCCGAGGAGGAGTACGAGCCCACGGCCCAGTTTGAACCTGTCATTGCCCTACCGGAATTGGTGGAAGTGGTTACTGGGGAGGAGAACGAGGAGGTTCTTTTCGAGCACAGGGCCAAGCTGCTGCGCTACGACAAGGAATCGAACGAGTGGAAAGAACGCGGCTTGGGCGATATGAAGGTTCTGCGCGATCGCACCAATCCCGACCAGGTGCGTCTGCTGATGCGTCGCGACAAGGTGCTCAAGCTGTGCTGCAACCAGCGTTTGACGACGGAGACAAAGTTTACGTTCGCCCTGAACCAAAAGTCGGCCGTTACCTGGGCATCGATGGATTATGCCGACGAAGAGCTGACCAACGCTTTGCTGTGCCTGCGTTTTAAGACGCCTGAAACCTGCCAGCAGTTTCTAGATGCAGTGAAAAAAGCCCAAGAGGGCATGGGCAAGGGGTCCAAGTCAGAAAAGCAGGCTGCAGAAAAGGAACCGGAAAAGCCCACCAAGGGCTTTGGGGATGCCTTCAAGCCCAAGGCGGGCAGTTGGAGCTGCAAGGCCTGCTACACTAGCAATGGCCAGGACCAGTTGTATTGTCTGGCCTGCCAGGAGCCCAAGGATGATACCGTGCCACCGAAGCAACCAGGCTTGGATCAAGGCAGTGCATTGAATTTGTCGACCAGCAGCTCTGCCGGTAAATTCTCATTTGGATTTGCACCTGCTACTTTGCCCGCCTCAGGTGGTTTTAGCTTTGGGGCACCCAAGGAGAAACCAGCTGCTCCCGTGACAGCCACATCTTCAGCTCCTGCTGCAGCCCCATCCTTGCAATCGGCAGCTGTTGTAAAGACCCCAACCACATCCGGTTTTGGAGATGCATTCAAGCCCAAAGCGGGCAGCTGGTCCTGCAGCGCTTGCTATGTGAGCAATCCCGGTGAATCGCTGTACTGCAGCGCCTGCGAGACACCCAAGGATGACACAGTGCCAAAGAAGGAGAATGCCCTGGGTTCTGGGCTCACTCTGCCAGCCTCTACCCAGTTCAATTTTGGTTTCGGAGCTAAGCCGGCGGACCAGGCGGCCAAGAGCAGTGTATTTGGATCTTCCACCTTCAACTTTCAAGCTCCATCGGTGGTAGCTCCAGCAGCTTCACTTGGTTCCAGCGGAGGAGGATTCAGCTTCTCGATGCCGAAACCATCCCAGCAGCAGCCAAAGAGTCCTGCCGCAGCCGATGGCGAGGACAACAACGATGGTTATCACGAGGAGGAAGAGAACAATGCCTACTTTGCACCAGTGATTCCATTGCCCGATAAGGTAAGACGATCTCAGATGAGTGCTTAACCTTTTATTAACTAGCTTTGAGTTGCAGATCGATGTGAAGACGGGCGAGGAGAACGAGGAGCTGCTGTATGTGCACCGCGCAAAGCTATATCGCCTTACAGAAGGCGAATGGAAGGAGCGAGGCCTGGGCGATGTCAAGATCCTGCGTCACATTCAGACAAAGAAGCTGCGTGTGGTCATGCGCCGAGAACAAGTGTTCAAGATCTGTCTTAATCACGTGCTGAACAACGAGGTGGTGTATAAGCCGAAGGATGAAAAGTCCCTGCTGTTTGCCGCCCATGATTTCAGTGAGGGGGAGAGTGTCCTGGAGCGGTTCACGCTGCGCTTCAAGAACCACGATGTAGCAGAGGAGTTTAGCAGGGCCGTGAAGAACGCTCTCAATGGAACTGCCGAAGCGATCAAAGATAATGGAGACACTACTTCTACGACGGTCATCAGCGAGACGGATAAGGATCAGGATCAAGGAACAAGCAACTGCCCCGGTTGTCGTGGCTGCTCTCCGGATAAATTTGTGTTTGGAAGCTCATCCTCACATGTTAGTGGTCAGACAGATGACGTGAGCCCGCCCTTGCCCATGTTTTTACCAGCCCTTCAGCTTCCCAAGTCAACGGCCGCCACTGCCCCGGCAACCTCAATATTCAAGGCCAGTTCACTGGGTGCCACCAACTCGTCATTTTCAGCCTTCGGTAATCTATCTGTTTCCGGGGAAAACAAGGCGCCCAGCAGTCCAGCTTTTCTATTCGGTAACGCGGGTGAGTTGCACTTTTGAACTTAGTTTTGTCCTGTTTTTATCCTTTATCTTTACATAGAAAAACCAGCCACAGCACCCTTCTTTGGTGGCAACTTGCAGCCTAAGGGCAATGTCCTGAACTCCATTTTTGGCAGCACCAACAATTCCGATCAGAGTTCGGGATGGGATTCCGCCAATTCGATTTTCGGCGGTGGAAAGCAGCAGCAGCAGAAAGAAGAGTCCAAGTCCATCTTTGGAGGTGCCAAGATTGAGTCGCCGCAGCAGCAGCCAGCAGCATCGATCACCGCACCCGAAGTGCCCAAGTCAATCTTTGGCGGGACTTCCTCTGTTTTCGGAGGCAAACCTCCAGCCTCGGGCTTTGCTTTTGGAAGTGGATCGAATGCTCCAATCTTTGGACAAAAGGAACCGGTATCATCTTTTGCAGACCTGAGCCAGCAGGTTAAAGAAAGGGAGGATAAGCCATCCCCTGCGAGTACAACGTTCCCAGGCTTTGGTTTTTCCGCTGGAGATGCCAAGGAAGGAAAGAAGGAAACGCTGTCCTTTGGCTTGCCAGCAGCCACTGATTTGTTCAAAAATACTGGTAACGCCACATTCGCCGACTTTGGCAGCAGCAAATCGGCCGAAACTTTTGTTGATTTTGGTAAAAAAGCTGGCACTGACTTTGCCGATCTGTCGGCCAAAAGCCAGGGCACTCCCGTCGGCTTCAACAAGTCCAGCACTGGTGGCTTCTACAATCTGACGCATCAGAACGAATTCAAGAACTTTCAGTCGCCGTCAGACAGCGCCAGAAGCGGGTCACATGGCGGCGACGGCGATGATGGCGAGGCAAACAATGATGACAACTACGATCCCCAGTACGACCCCATTATAGAACTGCCGGATGAGATTGTGGTTACCACTGGAGAAGAGAGCGAGACTAAGTTGTTTGGCGAGAGGGTGAAGCTCTATCGCTACGACAGCGATTCAAAGGCGTGGAAGGAGAGAGGTGAGTGGACCAGGTGGACAGTAGTGCATTTTATTTTAATATTTTTTTTGGTTCTATACAGGCTGCGGCGAACTGAAAGTGCTGGAGCATCCGGAGATGCAGACGTTCCGCTTGGTCCTGCGTCAGGAGCAGGTCCACAAGCTGCTGCTCAACATGAAGATCACCGGGTCCATACATTTCGAATATATGGGAGGCCAGAAAAAGAGCTTTCTGTGGGCTGGCCACAACTTTGCGGCAGATGCGGAGGGCAAGATCACCACCGGTGGCGCTGTGGAGAAGCTAGCCTGTCGCTTCGCAAAGGAGGAGATTGCGTCGTTGTTCCTTGCCAAGGCCAATGCCTGCATCGAACGCGCCAGGACACTGGAAGACTCTCGGGAAGAGCAAGAGGAGCAGGATGATACCACGGAGTAGAGAGGAAAAAACCTAATATGTAGCATGTTTTCAATTACGTTTTTAAGTCTTGTCAACAAAAAGTATCGCAGGAATTGTTAAAGAAAGGTACAATTTCCATGTAAGAAAAAAAAAACCTTGATAAAAATAAAAAAAATAAACTTATTTAAAAAATGTAAACAATTGTTGGGAATACATTTATGGACGCACTAAAATTAAAAAGTGTAAATTTCAGTTGATTTATGGAAATGCTTTATTTTTCTTATTGCTTTGCTTGTATAGTATATTTATTTACATTATATACATTTAAAATTAAAAATTATAAGTTTCTGGAAGACTTAATTTTAATTCGAAAAGCGGTTCTAAAGGTTAATAAAATATTTTTTTAAATTAAAATGTTTGCCAATTTTTGAAAATGTTAACAATTTTTTATAAAATTAAGAAAAAAAATTAAATATTATTTTTCTGTTAGGCATGTCTAAATCGACTCAGCTGATCAAGAATATATATGATTTATACTAGCTTTTCACTGAAGTTATGAAGACCTCAAAGCAATACTAAAATTAAAATATTTTTTCATAATTGTATATGCAATTTTTTTTGGAAAATTAAAGCTAACAAATATAATAACTAAATAACTTAAAAATAAAATAACAAAGTTAAGTTAAGTTACTTTTTACAATTATGATTTCAAAGTTCTTTAAATATTTTAACTATGCTAAAAATATATTAATTTTAATTCAGAAAACTTTTCTGCTATTAGTTTTATTATGTTTAAAAACAAATAAAGTTTAAAATTAAAAATATAAATTTTTTAAAATAATTTTTGACACCTATAAAATTTAAATTATATTACTTTTTTCTAGAAGCCATGGCTTGAATATATATAGTATAATATATTTAATTTAATTTTGTAAGTCTAAAAAAAACTGGGTGGCAGCACTGTATTGACAGCTGCCTAACACTGACATCTTCGGAGAGAGAGCAGTGCTGCCAATAATTTGTGTATAAATAAGCTAGATGGAATTCCGTCAAAACATGCAGAAAAATAGCTGAATATTAATATTTTTTTATATGCATTTAATAAATACAGGTATTTTCTGTCTTCTGAAACGAACACAAGTCAAACGAAAATTACAAAAACCAAAGATCCCGCTTTATTTGAATATCTTACCTTTTCTTGGTTTAAAAAAGCCAGATATTAAAAAGAAAAAATCCAAATTGGCTGCACTGGAGGTGAGAGAGCGTATTTGATTTGACACATAATGACGTGGTGAAGTCTGTGTGTGAAAAAAGAACAATAAATTGCCGACAAATCTCTAGTGTAATTAAATTAGTTACCGCATAATATTGCTACCAGATCAGCCTCTGTTTCGTCACGAATCCTCCAGCATCGGCAAGCAGGCGCTGCGAATAAGTTATCTCAACACACTGACAGTCGCCAATCTCATACAACAAGGAGGTAGAAGAAGAAGAAAGAGAAGACGAAGGCGACGAATATGAATTAGAGAATAATTAGCGATTGTTGCCAGTTTGCCTGTCTTGTGTTTTGTTAGCCGCTTCTCGCTGTCCCGCCCTGCCTTCCACCGGAGGCCCAATACCGAATCGATACACGTGTGCAGCGGGAGCAGCGGCGACGTCAAAGTCAACAAACTAGGCGAGGGCCGGAGATTGATGAGAGGCTAGCGCAGAACGACCATGATGAACGAGGACAGCAGCGTCGCCGGCGGAGGCGGCGTCAAGAAGTTTTTTCAGCGCCTCTCACAGGTAAGATCCTGCTCGAAAATATTAAAAGGCGATCCGTCGACTAAGCATTTGCCTTTGGTTTGCAGACCTACCAATCCACCTTGGACCGGAGCACACCGCACACGCGGATGCGTTGGGTATTCGCCGGCTTCCTGCTCCTGCTCTTCGTTCTACGCATTTTCGTTTACCAGGGCTGGTACATTGTGTGCTATGCGCTGGGCATCTATCATTTGAACCTGTTCATTGCCTTTCTCACACCAAAAATCGACCCGGAGTTTGATCCGTATTCCCAGGACGACGAGGATGAGGGCCCCAACCTGCCAACACGCAGCAATGAGGAGTTCAGGCCCTTCATCCGGCGCCTGCCCGAGTTCAAGTTCTGGCTGTCGGTGACGAAGAGCACGCTCATCGGAGTGATCTGCACGTTCTTCGACTTTTTCAACGTGCCAGTATTCTGGCCCATCCTGGTCATGTACTTCATCACGCTGTTCTGCATAACGATGAAGCGCCAGATCAAGCACATGATCAAGTACAAGTACTTGCCCTTCACGCGCAACAAGCCCCGCTACCAGCGTGTCAATGACCTGGCGGGTGCGGGCGCCGGGCCCGGTTCTGTGGCGGGCAACGCGAAGTGACAATTAGCCGCACAGACGCCGGATACACGGCCGACGGCAGCGGGAGCGGGTGATCCAACAATTGCCTCTACCTCTGCCGTTGCGTCATCATCAACAAACAGCGACAACGCCGCGACCAAGGATGTGGGGTCGCCAGCAGCAGGATCGTCCATCAAACCACCGCAGATAATTGCAATTGAGGACTACTAGAGAGAAGGCTACCGACGAGCAGTCCGAAGGGGAATCAGAAGTAGAAGCAGGGGCAGAACATCATCAGAACCAAGCTGGCCCCATCATTTTGTTGGCTTTTGTAATCGCAGCATATTATTATTTCCTTTTTCGGCCTGAGTTTGTGTAGCATTTTTCATTTTTACTGTTGAGTTGTCGTACGGCGTTTTGTGCAAAAAGATACCTTGTTTATTGTGTAACGTAATAATGCTTGTTTAAATTTCTATTTATTTGCAATGAATGCAACTTCTATATCTTGTAAATCCACCTCCGATACGAGATCAGTCTAATTTAATACCTACTTCATCCTAAACTAATCCTAAACGTAAAGATATTTTCATTAACGATCCTTCTATCCAAAAAGTAGAGTTACTTGCATTCGAAACAAATATATATTTTGATTACCAATCATGCTTAGATGCTATATAACAACAACGTATGCCTAAATATATATACAAATATATTTTTTGCATCATAATTATACAATTTTTTGTTAGCGTTAACTTATACAAAATGTTAAAAGGCGGAATGATAAAATGAAATCTATAGGCAGGAAGTGTATACTGGGTGCGTCTTATGAATAAAGAAAGACACAAGGAAACCAAAACTAAACTTATTAATTGCTGAAGTTTGACCTGTTTTTTTTTAAGGGTTGATTGGGATGATTGACGTGTTCGCATTTGCTTGGCTTTTTTGGTTTTATCTAATCGTTTTTTAATTGAACACAGTAATGCTGAAGGTAGAATTCAGTGATAAGAAAACTTATGAATCTGTAAAGCCCAATGGAATAATTTAAAAGCAAACTCGTTAAATAATACAGTTTAGTTTATTCAAACAAACCAAGAGTCCAAGCGTGTCGAATGGAGACTATAAATATGTATAAATATGGGTCAAATGTTAAGCTTGCTAACTACAATTGCAAAAAGCATACATTATATAAATTGCCATTTAAATGCTGAATATTTGAAAAAACAAGTAGGATATTTTTGGTGGAACGACAAATGAAAATGCGACTTTTTTGTACTTAATGAAAAAAACAGCAAGGCACCAAAGCTTTCACTTTGCTTCCACCTCGGACCCAGTCTTGGCGCGATCCTCTCTAGCGCACTTCCGTATCACGCTATTAAAATACTTGTGCAGGCCATAGCTAAATAGTCGCAAGGGTCCCATCACAAAGGCATGCAGGAGATTGGTGAAGAAGCCATCCCAAGGCAACAGCCCACCGCCCAAGGTAGTGATCAGCCAGCTTTCAGCGCCCAACGTTGATGTGAAGTTGCCTCTCTGCAAAAAATGAAAGGAAATCCCTTAATTAGTTGCAAAACTTTTTCTGTAAACAATTGACTTACCAATGCATCCTTGAGTATTGCCTTGGCCATCACCTCGGGCTCTACAAGACCACCGCCGCCCGAAATTATTTTGGTTTCGCGTGGCTTCGACTTCTCCTCCTCCTCAAAACCGGGCGTATTTGTGTCGCAGGGCATGGCCAGCGTGACACTGACCCCGTGCTGCCGAGACTCCATTGCTATCGTCTCGGCCATGGCTCGCAGTGCGTACTTTGTGCAGGAATAAGGACCATAGCCATAGATGCCGAACATAGCTGCCTGAGAGGCGGTGATCACAATGATGCCCTCACCCGCCTTCTTCATTTTGGGCAGGACATATCGGGTGCAGTTGTAGGTGCCGAAGAAATTAACGTTCATCAACTTGTGCACATCCTCAACGGATACCTCCTCAAACACCCCGCAAATGGCCATGCCGGCGCAATTGATAAGGGTGTAAATGGGACCGAAGGCATCCTCAATCTCGCCCAGAACTTGGGATACCTTCTCGTAGTCTCCGCCAATGTCCAGGCTCCTGTATTGGAACTTCTGGTCAGGTCGCTGGCGTATCACTTCCATCAGAGCCACAGCTCCGCCTGCGCAAGGGTTTGGACAGTGAATCATAGATAAGGGCAGTGTTTTTGGGTGGGGCACCCCTCGCCCTCATTACTCACTCAACATTTTCTCGTCGCGAGCTATCACCGTCACATTGGCGCCCTTCATGGCACACTCCACGGCCAGGCAGAGACCGATTCCCTTGGAACCGCCGGTGACCACCACATGACGACCCACGATGCTCTTTGGTTTCTTGGCCATGACGAACAGGAAGACCAGAATGTGAACCAGCACCGCAATGGCCAGGCAGAGAACTATCTCCCAGGTGATTTCCATGTGATTAAAAAGTGTTAAACAGAGCTGAAAGTTTATAATCTGTTTTGATTGTGTTTATCTGCCCAAAAACCTGATTAGAAAGTGCATCGGTAGTGTGACCAGAGTAAGCAGAAACTATAACACCAGTTGCATGCAGAAAATAGTTTCAAAATTTTCACTTTTTTAGCACTAACATTGTCTCTTATTTGATTTATTTATTATTCTCAATATTCTGGTTCCAATAAAATATATTTTTTTATTTTAATTTTCAACAAATAAATTAACATATTTTTTAAGTTGACAGCGCTGACCGGCACATGTTTACCGCAGCAGGTTGGCAGCTCTAATCGAATTTATTGTTGTTTATTCTAATTGGAATTTATAAATTTCGAAAATATTTAAAGAAAAATGCCACCGAAAAAAGACGCAAAGGGCGGCGGCAAGGATGCGGGTAAGGGCGGCAAAAAGCCTGCCGCAGAGGACAAGTGTGAGTACACCTGAAGCCAATGCCAAAGACAATCCATCAATTTAAAATTTCCACCCGTGCAGCTGCCGGCAAGGAGAAGAAGGGAGGCAATGCTGTAAAGGTGCGCCACATCCTCTGCGAGAAGCAGGGCAAGATTACTGAAGCCATGGAGAAACTGAAGGCTGGCCAGAAGTTCCCAGAGGTGGCGGCTGCCTACAGCGAGGATAAAGCACGCCAGGGCGGCGATCTTGGCTGGCAAATTCGCGGAGCAATGGTTGGGCCCTTCCAGGATGCCGCATTTGCTCTACCCATCTCCACCGTTAACAATCCCGTGTACACAGATCCCCCGATCAAGACCAAGTTTGGCTATCACATCATTATGGTTGAGGGAAAGAAATGAGAGAGAGAGCTGTTTTTATAAAAACAATTTTAATGTGATTCCGATTTTGTTTCTTGTTCTCGTTGAGTTTATTTCAATCCTTTGGATCCTGTGCGGTGCAATCACTTCTTGCCAGCGTCCTCCTTGAGGCCCACAGTACGGTTTAACACAATGTGGTCCTTGGTGGTGTCCGGATCCACGGAGAAGAAGCCAATCCGCTCGAACTGGAACTTATCGTAGACCTTGGCCTGGGCGAGCGCCTGATCAGCAAAGGCGCGGACAACCGAGATGGACTGTTCGCTGATGTCGCTGAGGAAGCCGCCGGGCACCTCGTTAGGATCCTCGGGATTCTTGTGCTTGAATAGCTGCTCGTAGAGGCGCACCTCCAGCTGAATCGGTTGCGACACCCACTGGACAAAGGCCTTGGGCTTCTCGGCCTGCTCGGCAGCTTGGCTGCTGCAGACAAGTTCCACCACCTCCCCTGTCGCTGGATCCTTGACAATGTTATCCACGCTGATCACTAATCCGGCGTGTCGAAGACCCACCGATTGCTTGGGCGAAAGGCGGCGGTAGCCCTTCTCTGGCTCCAGCTTAAAGTCTCCCCGCTCGATGTAGACCACCTTGTCCAGGGTTATCTTGTGCGATCCCTGCTGCGGGTTCTGGGGGAAATCCGGCACCTCCAGCTGCACAGGTGCTGCATGCGGGAAGTTCTTGATCGTCACTTTGAGCGGTTCCAGGACAACCAGGCGACGAGGAGCGGTAACATTTAGCACATCCCTTACGGCCGCCTCTAACATGGCGGGATCAACGGCAATCTGGGCTCCAGTGACGCCCATCTGGGCACAGAAGTTGTTGATGGCCTCTGCCGGGAAGCCCCTTCTCCTCAAAGCCGTGAGAGTGAACAGCCTGGGGTCGTCCCAGTCGTGGACAATCTGCTCCGTGATCAGTTTGGCAATCTTGCGCTTGGACACCAGGGCGTAGTTCATGTTCAGCCTGCCGTACTCCCATTGAACCGGACAGTAGATGTCGAGGGCGTTGCACAGCCAGTAGTAGGAGGATCGCCGAGACTGGAACTCCTTGGTGCACAGCGAATGGCTGATGTCCTCCAGCGAGTCGCACAGGCAATGCGTGTAATCGTAGGTGGGGTAGATGCACCAGTCGGCGCCCGTCCGGTGATGGGCTATAAACTTGATGCGATACGCCACTGGGTCCATCTTGCCCTCCTCCAGGGTCAGTTTCAAACGCAGTGTGGCCGCTCCCTCGTCGATCTTGCCGCGTTTCATGTCCTCGAACAGCTGCAGAGACTCCTCAATAGGACGCTCCCGCCAGGGACTGGGCTTCGGATTAAAGCCCTTCAGCTCCTCGGCCTTCTGGTGGCAGACGTAGGCCAATCCCTTGTTGATCAGCACCACAGCCCACTCGTACAGCTGCTGGAAGTTGTCCGAGGAGTGGGTAATTTTATAGGGCTTGTAACCCAGCCACTCGACCATCTCCTTGATGGCCAGGAAGAACTTCTCCTCCTCCTTCTCGGGATTGGTGTCGTCGTAGCGCAGGTAGCAGACTCCATCATGGGCAGCGGCATAGCCAAAGTTGATGTTGATGGCCTTGGCGTGACCGATGTGCAGGATGCCGTTGGGCTCCGGAGGGAATCGGGTGTGCACCTTGCCGCCCGTCCTTTTGAGGTGCTCCTTCAGCAGCCGCTCAGTGTGCTCGGTGACTACATAACCGTCGGTCTTGTAGTTTTCGCCTGGGCCATGGAAGTGCACCTTTGTCTTCATCAGCTCCGCAATGGTAGTGGCTCCATCGGACGCTGCCTCGGCTGTTACTTGCAAGGAGGAAGCGGCCTCCGCTTTGGCGGCTTTCGCTGCCTTTGGCTTCTCGTTCTGCTTGGTAGGTGGCTTCAGATCGGCTTCCGTCTTGGGTCCCAGGAGATCAAAGATCTCCACGTCGATGGCCGCCTTCACGGACTTGGCATCGGCCCATTTGAGTTCGCTCCTCACATCCTGCAGGATCTTGAAGGAGTTAAAGTGGTACCGCTGCTCCAGCAGGGCCTCCTTATAGCTGGTCTTGATCTTGGCCTGCACAGTGCGCTCGATCTCCTCTGGTGTGACCACCACTCCCACGCCGCACTCCTTCTCCAGCTCCTGGACATTGATGCTGGCCTGCAGCTTCTGGCCGCACTTGAGCACGTACTCCAGGGCGGCGTCAACGCGCTGAGTGTTGTCCAGCTTGCGCTCCACGATGTAGCGTACCAGCAGGGGCAGCTGCTCAGCGGTCTGCGGCTTCAGTTTGGTGGCCATGTGGTAGAGCAACATGCCGGTGCCATCGGCCAGAGAAGCAGCGCTGCCGGTCTGCGCCAGCGCGAGTTGGAGGTTCTTGGTCACGTTAGCGTTCTTCAAGGTCTCCTTGGCCTTCTGCTCGCTCATGCCAAGGGCCTGGAATTGGGCTATCAAATCCTCGCCAGCCATGTCCTCGTTTTTTGTCTCTTTCTCGCTGCGCCGCTGATGACGAAGTGCAGTCTGCAGTGTGGCCAGACTTACAGTGTCGATTTCGATTACAGTCTATCGATGAGGCAAACAGCTGATGTATCGAACCTATCGGTCTGCATGCACGTGTAAAATAAAAACATTGTTAAATGCTTTAAAAATACAACGAAAATACCGTTAAAATGGGCAAATTAAACGTGACTGTGCTGCGCTACCTCACCAAGGAGGACTTCCGCGTCCTCACCGCCATCGAGATGGGCATGAAGAACCACGAACTGGTGCCAGGACCACTGGCTGCTGCCATTGCGAATTTGAAGACAGGTGGCGTCCACAAGCTTCTCAAAGAGCTGTGCAAGCACAAGCTTTTGTCCTACGAGCGGGGCAAGAAGTGTAAGTATACGTGAAGGCTAACTTTTCACTTGGTTATTACCCTTCTTTCTGTTGCAGATGATGGCTATCGCTTGACCAACACGGGCTATGACTACCTGGCTTTGAAATCTCTTACCTTGCGGGGATCGGTCAGCTCCTTTGGCAACCAGATTGGCATTGGCAAGGAGTCCAACATCTATGTGGTAGCCGATGAGGAGGGCACGGCTATTTGCCTCAAACTACACCGATTGGGTCGAACTTGCTTTAGGAACGTTAAGTCCAAGCGTGACTACCACGGCCGGCGGCACAAGGCCTCCTGGCTATATTTGTCGCGCATCTCGGCCACTAGGGAGTTTGCCTACATGTCGGCGCTTTATGATCGCGGTTTTCCGGTGCCTAAACCCATCGACTTTAATCGCCACTGTGTGCTGATGGAGCTGGTTAAAGGCTGGCCCATGTAAGATATTGATTGATAATTATGCAAACCGTTCTCTAATGTTGTAACCCCTTTTGAAGGACCCAAGTTCACGAGCTGCTGGATGCACCACAGGTCTACGATGACCTTATGAATCTTATTGTTCGCCTGGGCAACTCTGGTGTCATCCATGGCGATTTCAACGAGTTTAATTTGATGGTAACGGACGCCGGCAAGCCCATACTGATTGATTTCCCCCAGATGATGTCCACCTCGCATGAGAATGCTGAATTGTAAGCTTCGTCGTATTACACATACACGTGTCTTCCGAAGCTAAGCTTCATTTCCTTGCAGCTTCTTTGAACGCGATGTAACCTGTGTGCGTGAAATGTTCCGTCGCAAATTTGGCTATGAAAGTGAGGACTACCCCAAGTTCAGTGATCTGGTGCGAGAAGATGATCTGGATGCCGAGGTCCATTGCACAGGCTATGGCTTCACCAAGGAAATGGAGCAGGATCTGTTGCAGGAATACGGAATGGTGGATCAGGATGACTGCGATGATGAGGAAGATGGGGCTATTGAGGAGGAGGAAGAGCCACCTGTTTTGGTTCCATCAGCAGCTGTGGAGATTGATGAGTGCCGCCGGCAAGTGGAGAACGAAGTGTTCTATAGCGAGGCCAAGCCCGCACAGAAGTCAGATGATGCAGTGCGTCGGTATATAGAGTCGTGTACACAATACCTGGGCAATCTGACCGTGGGCCCAGAGGTTCCCGATCAAACTTTGCCCTCGAAACTAGAAGAAGTCTCTCTTCCCATTGAAACGCCCAAAGTTATTCCAGCTGAAACTGCAGTCCCAGTTTCTCTGCCTCCTACCACAGACGATGCCAGGTCCATCAGTTCGAACGACCTGGAGGCTGATGAAGTGCCCGATCTGGTGGCTGGCTTAGATCCCAACTCGCGAATGTATAGGCTTAAAATGGTGGAACAAATGCTAAATGATGCCAGGAGCCAGCGCTCGTACTCTACCACAACGAGTACCATAGCTCCTTCAGTCATCACCGACCGCATCCGTCGTAATATGGACATCAAGGAGAAGCGAGAGCAGCGCAAGAAGTGCGTGGCCAAGGGAGAAGCCAGCGCTGTGCATCGTCATCGCAAGGAAAATAAGGATGTGGTTAAGGAATACGCCGGTTGGGACTTTTAAAAACCCTGCTAAATATTTCATATGTTTTATAGTGATATGTAAATTAAAAATAAAAGCACTTGAATGTTTAATATCAATCTCTCTCTGCGCACATCCCCCAAGTGTTCTATAGCTTTGTTAACCATGACTGGGCATTTATACGATTTTATAAAATTCAAAGGCTAGGTTACCTCTTTATCTAGTGTAATCTCATGCTAAACAAACGCCGCCATTATTCGTGCGAGCAGTTTGTTGTAAAATACAGCAATTGCCATGATTCAGCGAAATGGGAGAATTAAATGGTACCTATTCCCCCAGGAGGATGATCTGTTTAGCTAGTTTGGTCGTCGAAAATTGTGTTTAAGGCATTAAGGGAAATTTTTAAGAAGTTAAGAAAATAAAAGTTATTTTTTTACTTTTGTTAAAGTTTTTCTTATTTTTCACATTCTGTGAATGAGTTGAATTAATTTCGCTTACCTTGTGTTTGTGAATATTGTTTATTTTATTTATTATTTTTTTTTTTTAATATGTCTTGGTTTTGTGGCCCAAAAGGGTTTGTAAAATTTCATAATTTAATTTTTAATTTTTAGAGCAATTTATCCGGAATTCTATTGAGAATAATTCTAAAGATTTAGATGTTTTGCCTTTTATTTACATTCTTTAAATGAAGTGTATGCATTTTTTACCTTGTCGTTGTGAATATGGTTTAAATAGGTTATTCTTTTTATTTTTATAAATTTTTTTTTTGAGAACATGAATTAGTTGCCCATTCATTTTTTCTAGATTTTAGCTTTTCTACAAAAGATAAACGAGATTCAGTATTCAAGTTAAAATATGATGGTGAAGCTTGGATTTTACTAACAGTTTCGATTATATCTTTCTCCTAGGGCATTCACGTTAGACAGAGTCGCGGGAAATTGTTCAATTGTGGACAATGACGAAGCAAGTCGGCGATCTTGAGGCTACAAGTTATCATTATTATCACCCCCGTGGCTGTTGGTCCATATAAAAGACCAGCGCCTCTGACGACACAATAGCACTTAGAAACACCTTTAGCTGCGGTTAGAATTCCCACACAATGCCTGAGGAAAAGACCCATCCTGTGCCTGTGTGGCTCACCAAGGACTTTGTACAGGAGATGCTTCGCGTTTACTTTAAAGATGATTCCTTGAAGCTGGATAAATTGGACATTAAACCGGCCATTGCCAACGGAGAGAACTACGCCAGTGTTATGACCCGCATCACTGTGGAGTACACCACCAAGGGCTCGAAGGGTAAGAGGGAGTCCACCAACTTCCTGGTGAAGACGACCTTTGCCGAGAAAGATCCGGCTGCTCATGTGCTTACTAATTACGGGGTCTACACCCGTGAGATGGACATGTATCAGAGGATTATTCCCAAGCTGACGGAGCTAGTGAAATCCGAGATCCAGGATAACCGGAAGCTATTTGCCGGCACCGTAAACGTCGACTGGGAGACAAACTCCATAATCTTTGAAGACCTCTCTCTGGAGCAATATAAGGTGGCCTGCCGGTTAAAGAAACTTGATCTGGAGCACACTCATCTGGTGCTGGAGAAGCTGGCCAGTTTGCATGCCGCCGGAGCAGTCCTGGCCGAGCGGGAGCCCGGTATACTGAAAAAGAACTACGACCGCGGATTCTACAATAAGCATACTCGAGGCTATGAACCCATTATGACGAATCTGCTGAAGGCCCTATCTCGCTCCCTGAACTTGGATGAGGCGCTGCGTCAACGCTATAAGGCCAAAATAGATAGATTGGTCGATCGTGTGATGATCTATGGCGAACGTTCAACGACCAACAATCCCGGAGACTTTCTGACCCTGGCTCACGGAGATCTTTGGACCACCAATGTCATGT
>VNKB01015718.1:0-10414 GCA_008042735.1 Drosophila leontia
CATAGGCTGCACAACATGGCGTATAATTAATTACGTAATGAGCACGCCTGCCAGACACAAGTCCGGAATGAGAAAGAGACGGCTGGACTATGGTAGTGTATGTGTGAAAGAGTAAGGAGCGTGAGGGGTGGGGCACACACTTGGCAGCTGCTTGAGGCCACTGCAGTGGAATCTCAACGCCCACGCCTCATTGTCCTTTTTGGGCGGTCCTTTGTCTCTCCATCTGACTTACAGTGGAGGCTACGAGGGAACAGACTACGAAATATATTTTTAAAAATTAAATTCTTATACTAATTAGTTATTTAAAATTAATATACATTTTCTTACCTTAAAAAGTCTCTGAAAAAGTCTTATAAAAGTCAGTTTCTGGGGGGGAAAGGCTTCCTTATGTAATTTCTCCTTTGTATTTCCTTTCTCCCTCTAGCATACAGTGGATACTACAAGGGAACAGACATGAAATTACATTAAAAATATTATGTTCTCATATTAATTAGTACTTTTAAATTATTATTTAACTTTTTCTTTTAAAAAAATTGTTCAAAAACTAACTTATAAAAATCAGTTCCTGGGAAGTCTCTATATTTATGATTTCCCATTTTCTTAAGCACCTTGTCCCTGACTTTATAACACTCAAAACAGCCGCAAACAATTATCATCAGACTGCAGTTGTATAAGAGGTTTTTCCTTCTTTTTTCCCATATTTTTCTGCTACTTCTTATTGGTTGTTTTCGAGCTTTTATGTTTGCCATGAGCTTATCACGCCGCCATTAAAAATTGTTTGCTCTTCCTTTGTGCTGGGCAAACACAGCCAACGATTTACACAATTGCAAACATATTTGACAGCGACAACAGCCGTTAAAAAAAAAACTGCAAAAATATTTATGGACGGATAAATTTGTTGTGTACTCAATTGGCAACTGTCACCGGCGAGTATTATGACTTCACCAAAGACTATGTCACAAAGAAATTATAAGTTTAACACAAAAAATATATGTTTAAAAAGGATTACAAAGATTAAAGTTATCTAAATAGAAGGAAAACTTATTATTAGTTAATTTTTCAGGGTATTTTTCTAGTTAACAACTTTAATTCCTAGAGTCTTCCCACTTGGTTTATTTACCGAATGACAAAATAATTACAAACATACAGACAGACGATTTTTTCTTGCAGCTGCGATTGAGTGCCACAAAGGTGGAGAGTCCATAAAAAATGTATCAGCTTTGAACAGGGTGATCGGGTTTCGTTAAAAATATATACGTATACCCCTAGGTTCATATAAATATTTTTAAAATACAATTTCAGTTATCAAAAGTAAATAAATCATTTGCAGATTGTAAGGATTTCCAGAGAGAGTTTTCAAAAAATACCTCAGCTTAAGCCACCCTTTTGAATCCTTTTTTCCAGGACCATGTAACACTATGTGTCTCTGTGTGTGTGTGTGTGTGTGTGTAGTGAAATTAAATCGCATGTGTGCCAATATTTGTGCCCTGTAAATACACACATTCACACTAGTGAAATGCGCGAATAAATAAAAGCAAAATATTTTATGGCAAATGAATTAATTTCAGTAGTTTGCATTTTCAATTCGCTGGCACTCGCTTTTAATTTCCCACCTCTCTCTCGGGAATATTTCGGTGAATCAATGCAAATTTTGTGCAGATTCCTGAACAAAAAAAGGTATATATAATTACAGTTTAATGCAGTTGTTAAACACAAAATACAAAAAATAAAAAACAAGTGCGAAAATATCCGCAAACACACACAACATTGACTTAAGCCACGATGGCAAACAATTCAGGCGTAAACTCACACGTAAAAGCTGTAAATAATCATCTTTATATTTGGTTTAATTTTGTGCACTATTGTTTACGTTTTTTAAGCTGAAAAAACAGAGCCAACCCCGACCTACATTACGACGCAACGCGGGCGGGGGGTTTTTTCCAACCCCTTGTGAACCAGAAAAACAAAAAATAAAACCCCAACCGAGCACCCCGACCGCCGAAACCGAGCCTGACAATAGTTTATGGCACAAGTGTTAAATATTTTTGTTTGGCACGCCAATGCCCCAAGCGGAACTCACACCACACGCCCCCTTTTCGCCCATCATCCCCCCCTTATCCGAGAGCGTCTCTCCTGCCCCAGGAAAATCCCAAGCCCGGGCTTAGGGCTGGCTACAATTACAGCAAAGTTGGCATCAAATAAATGTTGGAATTATTAAATACGAGCCATTCCGTAGCCATCGATTGGCCATATCGATCTAACATCGTTTCTGTGTTTCGGAATTCGCCAGCAGTTTACAATAAATAACCCCCCCAGAAGGGGGAGCTCATAAATTAGAAGCCCCTCCAAATTGTAGGCACTTTAAATGCCCCAAAGGAACCGGGCTGCCGCCTTCAATTTAATTCAATTTATCCAAGTTTTTCCTTTTTTTTTTTTGCAACTATTTTCAACCCACGACGAGCGGTGGAAAAAGGTAAACCAAATTATAATGCTTAACCTTTAAGCCTGCCTTGGATTGCGTGCCAAGTTCTCTTGGTTACTTAACCCGGTCGAGCGGTGCTTGTTCTTGGTCCTTCGGCTCTTCCTTGCCGCAAGGTGTTATTATGTTGTTCGCGGGGAATGCAACTGAGGAGAGCAGTGGGCGTGGTTGGACTTGCTTCGGATCCTGATCGTTCTTGGGTTGAGCTCAGACAGGCGCTAAGCATGCCTAGGATTAACGATGAAAGGATAATGAATGGTGTCTGGCGAGTAAACAAGGATTTTCCCTGTCTAAAATTTATAATTATAGCAGTCTAAGGGGTATTTTTGATAACTTTTAAGACCTTAAAACCCAAGACTTCAATTGCTCGCAGACTTGCTTATTTTTCTCTTATTTATCTTTGCTTTATCATAGAGTCTCCTCTCTGGCAGGCATCTTATTAACATTAGCATATTTCTGATGGTCCGGGCTGGTCTTGTGCCTCAGCTGGGAGGCGTGGCAGTGTATTCCATGGTCGAGGTCAGGGCAGGCAGCTTCCTGCCTCCACATCCTTTGGCACTTGAAGCGCCACGCCTGTTTGCACCTCTCCTTGGCTTCCATTTCCATTTTTTTTTTCGCCTTTTCCTTTGGATTCTCGGAATTGCAGCTGTTGGCCGTTGGCTTAAGCCGTGCCAGCTGTTAACGACCTTTGCTAGTTGCGGCTCGTTTGACTGCGGCGCCCAAGCGGGGACGTTAAACTGCAATTGCGCGGCAAAGTTTATGAAAACGACGACTTCGGTGAGGAGTTGCCACGAGAAAGTGGGTCTAGGAGTGGGTTGAATGTGTATATAAGTTTTCTAAATTTATTACAATTCGCGCGCAAACTGAAAGCTATAATTTTCGAGCGGTTTCGGGCGACCACGCCTCGAATGTCGAATGTCGATTTTTGATATTTGCGTTTGGCACGCAACACGATTTAAACTTTTCACCGCTCTCTCTCTCTGCCTCGTTCCGGCGGCTAAAAATATCCATAAATCAATTTGAGTTGATTCCCCCAAGTTCGGCCCCCCCCCGTCGAGTGTCTCATGGTGCTGCTGGGAAGGGGGGTATTGGGTCACAATCGCCCGGCATAAGTTTGCATAAATTTAGCAGACAGTCCTTGGCTTGGTTCCGGATCGAAAGAGGATTCCGCCGGCCTTGGCTGTTTGCTTGGTCAATATTTTGCCCACCTAGCACTTGATGCTCACATCGCACTCGCACTCTTAATTGTTGGCTTGTCAAAAGATTTAACAGTTTAATGAGGTTTTGCGCAGTGCTCACAGCTCACAGCTGCTGGTGAATCCATCTGTCCGCATGTGTATTTATTGTATTTACTCAGAGCTGCCTCTGCGGTCGTGTCCTGCCAGTGGTCCTGCTCCTGTTACCGCTTCTCCCTTTAACCATCCATCGATCTGCCATCCATCCACATGTACGACCTTCTTTGCTCTGATGTTCTCCATTCGATGTTCTCTGTTCTCCGTTCGGCTGTCATCCGTCCTCCATCGTCGCATGTCAATGCTGCTGGCCATTGTTGACAATGGGATTTATATTTCAACAGTCTCGTTGGCCAGCACACACACACACACACACACGAACTTTTTGCCATTAACATATTGATTTTTATAGCTCGCAAATTTACGAGTTTCTGCCTTGCGTGGGCCCATGGCTTCCTTCGTTTCCCGCTGACGTGTATAAAAGGTTTTAAAAGTAACGCCATTAATTTCTGGAATGCTTCAGGAAATACTTTAACATAAATTTTGGCAAAAGTTCAGAGGCGAATATATCAAATGCTCTTTTTCCCAGACAAGGCAAGGCACTTTTATGATTGAGGTGGAAACTTGGCTAAGTGAATTTCTTAATCAGAAATATTTCTAATTTCCTGATTTATGATTATTGATAGTTATCGGAGAGTTGGTAATTGATAGGCAAATCAAAAGGTGATTAGTACTAAGAATCTTTTCTAGTGAGCATTTAATTTCTAGTGAGAATTTATGGTAGATTCAGGGTATTAATCAACGCATATTCCATAATATTTTTCCAGTCCATCTTCCCCTAAACAAAGAACAACGCAGTTTTGCCTAATGAAATGCCCCGTCCAATATGCAAATCAGACGTATTATTTACAATGGCAATACGATGCCAATAAATAAGCAAATAGTTTGATAGCCAGCCAGAAGCAACAACAACAACAATGGCTGTAATAAATCCAAATAGATAAGCTTACACAGCCTCAGACGACGCGTGTTTGTGTGTTTCCTGAAACTGGACAAGTAAATATTGATATTTTGATTTGAAATTGAGTGAAGCAATGGCCTCGGGGCATTAGAACTATTTTATGGCCCATGGAAAAGTCAGGCAACACCACATTTCCTTCGAAACGAAAGCCAACAAATCACTTTAAGCGAACACATTAGCTTTGATGACGAAGTTTGATTGAAGGGTTTGAGGATTTCAATTAGAAAAACTAACCACAAAACCAACTCGAATTTCTGGTGTCCCGAATGAGGTTACTTAGGCAAATATTTGCCAACAATTATTTGCGATAAACGGTTTGCCGTGGGCCGTGGGATGGACTCTGGGGTTTATTTTGGCTCTTAAATAAATTACTGCGAAATGCGTGGCCTGGCCCTCTCCACACAGCTTTTGGGGATGATAAACACGTTCAAACCGTTGCGAACCGCATAAAACCTTTACAATTACTTATAAATTTAAAGCATTTATAACATGCTTAATGAATTTCCAGCGAGGCAAAGACGAGTGCTTGCCACGGAGCCTCGTCCTGCCAGCCAGCTCGTTACTCCTTGCTGCTTGTTGGCTGCCTGCTTGGCAATGTTTTCGTTGAATTATGATGCTTTTAAAACGTAATTTATTTTTTTAAATAAACACTGGCGCGAGAGGCTGCCGCCGCTGCTGCTGCTGCCTTGCCTTGGCTGCTGTGTGGCAGCAATCTGAAATGAATTTAATTTAATTTTATTATTTCAGTCAAAAATTACTTTGACTGCTGGCTGCATCTTGGCTGGGCTCCTTGAGCTGAACTGAGCTTATAATTCGGTTTATTTTTATTATGCCCCTTCTTTTATTGGTTCATAATTTGCGAGGGGCCTGCTTTATGGCTGCCTAAGTGGTTGAAATCGAAGGACATTGTATTGTTTTGAAGCGATTCTAATTATTGTGTAGAGTTTCCTGAAACCGAAACATGATTTCCTAGAAGTAAGCAAGTCCTTGAAGTATTTTGATATCTTAATAATTCCCAGAAAATACGAAAACCGAAACCCTCAGCCAGCAAACTTTTCTCTAAGCAATTTATTGATATGGTCATTACAAGCTGAAGTTGGCAACAACAGCCTCACAAGAAATTGCACATGGCCAGGACCAAACTTTGAGCAATCAAATTGGGCAAACAGCAAGCAACCCAGATCGATAGATGGAGAGAGCGAAGCCAGCCAGTCCTTGTCGTACTTCAAAAAAAACTCAAGTTGTGCATATTTATCAAAACATATTCGATATAGACGAAGGAAATGGGAAAAAATTGCACGTGCATGCCAAAAGCAAACACGGGGAAATTGCTGGCACTGAAGGACTCGCACACGAAGAAAACTGAGAGCCTCCAGGAGGTTGAAGGAGAGATGTGTGCGCTGCGCTCTCCATCTGGCCCTGACGCTCCAGAAATGTGTAAAATATTTTTCCCATCACAGAGTATGGCACGCGGAAAAGTGCAGCAGACAATATTTATTATGGAAAATAGGAGAAAATGAAAGAGTAGGAAAAATGTATATGTATAAAGGAGGAGGAGGAATAGCCCCACCTCCCATTTGGCTTCCCTTTTCGCTTTGATTAATGCCAGCCATGTGGACAACATGGCGTATGCGTAATGCGGCAATGAGATACAAATCGAATGATTGCCAAGGCAGCAGCATTAATGGCCAACTATTAAACTAATCGCTTCTGTTGCCTGGCGCCTGGCAATTATCCTTTACTCACCCTCCTCCCTCTCCCCTGCTCTCTTTCTGTCTCTCTCTCTGAAATAAAGCCATAAAAGAAGACAAAGAAAAATCCTGCCAAATGTCGAATTCGTACTAAAGTCCGGGGAGCTAAAGCAATTTTACACCTGTCAGCAAATAAAACGTTGATACACAAATAGAAAAATCCGTCTAAGTAGCAAAATTATTGTTGAAGGCACAAAGAGCACGGGGAAAAAAGAGAAAAAGCAACAAGAAAAAAGGAAAAAGGACAGCCGAAAGGAAAACTCAACGCCAGAGTTGTTGCTTTATATCCTTGTTTAAGACAAATACCGAGAGCAACAACAAAAGGTCCTCCTTGATTCACCTTTCTGGCAGAGTTGCCTTTCGTCCTTTCGTCCCTCGTCCTTTATCCATGAAATCGCTGGTACTTTTGCTGCTTTGCGCTAAATAAACATTTATAAAAACAGCCAAAAGTTTTATTCGCTGATGCTGCTTCTGTTGCCACTTTTTTAGGTTCTTTTTTTTGATGCCTTCCCCCGATCCTGGCACAGAATTTCATTTTGAATTTCCACCAAACATTTCACGGGACTTTGACGCATGGCAAAGTTTATTTCTAAATATATTTATACATCAGCCCAGAAGCGGCATATTTGATAAGTGACTGCGTTTGCCAAAGACAAATATCGGCTGGCCAAAAAAAATTTGTGATTATTGTTATCCGTTGGTGGACAAAAATTCTTGCAATATTTATATAGCAATTCGTCATGGTGCTCAAGAGACTAGACAAGAGATTAAAGTTATCTAGGTGGGGATTCCCTGTTATTTGTTGAAGAAATTCTTTATAAATAGCTGAAATTTTGATATAAATTCTAGGACTTCTTAAATATCTGTTATGTATCTTAAGGTATACCTAAAACTTGTCATAAATTTATTTAAATAAATATATTACAAGCTACTTAAGTAATTTAATAATTTATAAAAGTTTATAGAGTATTTCCTTAGCCTATTTAAAAACCCTTTCAAACATTTTGTGCTTGTTTCAACTCTGTCCTATTTGAAAATTGTTGCAACCCAGTGCGTGGGCCCGGCACTCGTTCTATATATATATATATATAAAGCCATAAACCGCCGCAAGTCAAACATCTTGGGCGGGCCAAAGAGACATGGAGGCAGATCTGTGTCGTCCTGGAAATGATAAGGCCATATATGCAGTGCATTGCAGGAGCAGGGAGCATGAGGAGCAGTAGCAGTTGGAGCTGTGGCCATAACCAGAGCCCGGTTGATGGATGGCAGCTGCATTGTTTGCTCTAAGACTTGCCGATGACTTGGCGCTGATAATGGCTTATGAATGCCAGGCAATTGCGTCATGTAAACGAGCACCGCGTGACGCCCGCTGTGCGGCAGGGTCTGCCTCCAACCATACACCATAGCATGGGGGCGTAGCCACGCCCACTGTATGTAAGATAGCCTGCAATGTTGTCGACTGCAGCAAGCTGCAAGGCGTTGGAACAACATGAAGTGCGCGGCGATAGCGATAGTTAAAGCGATAGCGTCAGGAAGCTAGCTTGTTGTTTCTGCTTATAAGCCTGCCAAAAAGCACTGAGAGAAAAAGGGAGTATTATAACCCTTTTTAAGTATTTTATTTTGGCTGGTAAGCATACGGGGAATTTTTTAGATTATGGTAAATATTACTCATAGTTTATCTTAAGTAAAAAATCTGTTTCTATTGTTGTCTATTTTTGCTGTTCAGGATAAGATAGCTAAAACTGTTATATTGTATATGTTTTAATCTCAGTGCAATTATTTCTGTGCTTCTATATTTTATATCTGTAAATCTCAGTGCACTTTTACCTCTTTGATAAGCAAGGGCCATCGGCTATGGCTGCGACTTTGCCATCTGGCAACTCGACGAGCCATCAATGTTGTTGTTTGTGTGAGCGATTGCCAGTGCTGTGTGTAGTGTGTGTGTGCCACTGAGTGTGTTTCTGGATGTGTGTGTGTGTGTGTGTGTGTGTGTACTTTGCCAAGCTGATGTCTAATTTAACGCTATCGTAAAGTTGCCAGCGTTTGCTCTGCATTATCTATTCCGTTCAAACGCTTGTCTATGCTTTTGGTATACTCTTGATTTTTTTGTGTGGAGAGCGTAAAGGGTTATCGTTTATCTTAATCGTTTGATTTAAGGATTTATCGATTTTTACACCTTATAATAAATAGGTAGTTTATATATATTTTAAATTTATATTTATTCGAAATATTTAGCATATTAGAAGCTATAAAGAAAAGTTTTTCAACAAAAGTTTCAAGGCCTTTAAAATCTATTGATATATCGTTAGTGTACCGATAAGTATTTTATCGATATGAAAAATATCAGCACAATATTGTTAACGATATATAACATATCAGACCTTTTCACTACATAAATTATTTATTTACTATTTTATTAATTTGTTTATTCGTAATTCGATTATTATAAATATATCGTTACTGTACCGATAAGTATTTTATCGATGGGAAAAAATATAAAATATCCGACTTTTTCCCAATATATTTTATTTAATTTTTTATTCATTAAGTTGTATTTATTGTACTTTTGTTTCTTAATTTAAAAATTTCCCCTACTATTATCCTTTAGGGTATCACCTAGTCCAGACCCCTAATCTCATCGCTATCTCTCTTTCTCGTTCATGGCTGTCAATGTGTCAGACAGCCCCAAAATCGAGACTCGTTCGGGAAATGGTGAAAAACACATGTAACTGCAAATCGTTATCGTCATCACTGGCATTGTTGCTAGTACTACTTGCTTTTTCCACACACAGACACAGGACACACACAGTGGGGAAGAGGCAGACATTGTTTCGGTAGTTAGCACATGCACAAGTGTTGGTGGTGGCTGTTGCAGGACGTGTAACGAGGAAGTGTAAGTAAAATGTACATAATAGTTGGCATGACTGCTCCGCTCCATGTCTGTTTGCTGCAGTGCCACTGCCCTGACATAAGATGCAATGATCATTTGTTTGTGGAAGTCTGAAATGGAAGCCCATCACTTGTTGTTCGACAACCTTTGGGGGAAACTCTGCAACTTGGTTGAATGTCAACCTTTGGGCTTCATTCGGGATCAACAAACATTCATATAATTAGCTTTGCTGAGCTAAGGAATATATTCCTCATCATCTTAGTCACCCAATAACCTTCTCTCTTTTATAAACTGCCTCAATAAACCCTAGATTCAACCCAAAACCTTGCCAAGTCAATCCATCAACTCTTATTTCCCCCCATAAAGGTCTCAAAAAATGTGTGCGTTTCTTTCCCCCGAACAACATTTGTCATCTGCTCAATAATTGTCAACAAAGAGAAAACAAATTTGCATGTGCAAATGTGTGTACAAAGTTGGGCCCCATGTCTGGACTAATGCCTTGCCAAGTGCCTGGAAATGTTTTTCCATTTATAAAGAAACAGACTCAATTTAATTTCCTCGAAAAAAAATGGAAGAACTATATAAATATACGTAGGCTTAGCACAGGCGAAAACTGTGTTAATCCCACTGACAAACTGACCGGACCCCTTCTGAAATTTAACTCGAAAGTTTGCCTTGACCCTTTTTTTTTAGGGTTGAGCTGTGCGAATCTGCATATTGCCGTGTTAATCCTACTTGGGAATTTGTAAAATAAATTATTTACTTTCACTCTTCGAAAGGGGGAAAAGTGGGAAGAAGGGTTGGAAAATTAGGCAAGCTGCCGATGAAGGTGAAAGGGAGAAAGGAGCTTCAGCGGAGAAAGGTATTTTGTATTTATTTCTATTTATTTTACTTTATTAATATTTGTTCTTAAAATAGTTTCGTTTTGTGGCTTAGTTTAAGGCCTATTATCCTGAGGTGACTTTAAGCCAAGTTCTCTGAAGTTCTCTGAAGGGAGACCTTCATCCCCTACGTGTATCCAGTCCGGAGAGCCTGCTGACG
>VNKB01015721.1:0-15342 GCA_008042735.1 Drosophila leontia
AACGGTACGCGACTCGGTGACCCGAGTAAGAGTTTTCCCCAAATAGAATATTATGAAACCCCTCCTCAACCGTCTCAAAGATAAATAAATTTATCTGATGAGGACTCTGGGCGGACTGAGACGCCGACCCCAGCAAAACGCATCCTTACAGTTTCATGGAATGAAACTTCCAAGTTGACGAGGGTTAACGCAAGGTGGAAGCTGAAACTTAACAACTAATATTATCTGAACACAATAACATAAAGCTCTGTTGGAATATCNGGGCCAACTGAAGGAAGCCATTCGCTGCCTAACGAGACTGCAGTCCATTATCGCCAATTGATTGCCACCTGGCAAGGCGGGCAGCATGTTGGAATATCATTCCAACAACAAAGAATTTTAACTCATCTTGTATTATATTAAGACTAAAAACTGAAATACCTTTACCTAATTTACACCATGAAAACCCTTGTAATTAGTTAAGACAAAAAAACTGAAGACTTATACCTAGTTCACACCTTAAAAAGAAATGAACGTGAAATGGAAACATAACATAACTTTAACTTTTAGTATTAAGTCTTACAAATACTAGATTGTACCATTCACTAACGCATAAGAATATGCGGTGACATAAAAAGCCAGCTTTTTTCGCCGGCCATTAAAACCGGCACTTTTTTGCCTATACTTTGGACCGACGTGCATGTGTTCTTTTTGATCTCGGCATTTTTTAACCTGCAACCTGAAACCTACAAATAAAAGGCCTACCGCGCCTGTATACAAGCTCTTTTGCTCCTTTTTGTTCCATTTCGCAATAATTTGATATGTAGCCGTAGCATTTGAGTTTTGCCATTCACGTTGCTTGATGTATGGAATGACAACAACACGTAACAAGCTCCAGTATATAACCTTATAATGGAAAATATGAACGAAATCGTTTTAAACGATGCTCAGTGCAGATTGATTAAACCAAAACTGAAGCAGATTTTTGGTTTTCTAAATCAGAAATTGGCGAAATGCAACAGAAATCTAGACCGCTTCAAATCAAAACATCCACATTGGCTCGCGTCAAATTTAAAAATTGTTGTAATGGAAAAGGACGTGACCCATGATAAACCTGGTCGAAAATTCTTGACGTATGCTGTGGCAGGACCAAGACTGAAAAGAAAATTATCATCTGAATTCGCCAAAGAAAAAGAAAATGTGCCATTATTCTTGCGTGCTGCTTCAGTCTCGGCAAAAAAAAAAACCAAACAAATGGATAGTGCACTTGCCTACGAAACGAAAATATTAGCGGAAATGTAAAGAAACCTAAGCAGAATGCTGTTATAAAAATAAGTCTTGATAAGGCCTTAGCCTTTTTAATAGAAAATGGGCTAACAAAAAGGCAATACATTAACCATATCTCAGCATCATGGATGCGATATCTATTCACCGTATTCTGCGCTTACTCAAATAAAATTAAAATGTAGACCCAGGCAAACTTTTTATTCTGAAACAAAGGCAGAAGTATCGCTTCAAGATTTATTAAATCATACTGCTGACCGCATATTGGAAATTTAAAAAGAAGTAATTTGTCAATTACAGATCACGCATTGTAAACTAATTGCCACCTATAAGTTTGATGGTATAATTTGATTTTAAGGTGTAATTAACATTTATTTTAGTTTTACAGGGGTATAGACCAAATTAAATTTTAAAATATAATTGTACAATTTAGAATATGCTACGAAATTAGTAAAATTAAAATTGTTCGATGTATTATTGAAGATCATATTAATTTATTTAAAAATATCTTAAAAGGGGCGTTACAAAAGGCGTGGTTAAACTAACAAAAAAAAGTACATAGGAAATTCAATTGAAAGTTTTAATCGTCTATCTTAAATATTCTAGGAATCAGACTTCATGCCTAAAAATCAAAGAGTATTTGCCCAAAGCTTTAAGGGGGCGGAACGGAAGGCGTGGTCAAACTGCAAAAAAAAAAAACCGAAATTCAGGCATAATATATTAGGCATATCTGCAAAGTTTCATGCCTCTATCTTCAAAATTAGAATTGATGCCAAAAAAATCGATTTTTTGCCCATAGTGGGGTGGAGGGAGGAGGCAGGCAGATTGTTAAGGAGATTTATGTTGGTACAGGGCAGGAGCAGGAGCAGGAGCAGGGGCAGACTATGACTGGGACCAAGGGGAGGGAAGCTGTTTGTCTTTTGCAAATGTTGGCCAATATTTTGTGGTAAAAGGTGAATTTATTAGCACTAGAGAAGAGGCTTCATTTACAGTTTGCCCAGGAAAAACCCTTCCACTGCAGCCACAACACTTGGAAAAAATAAGAGATTAACTTGTATTCTAATAAATTTTAATAATTTGGAATGAGAGCAACAATTTAATATTTTTTAAAATAAATACTAGCCTTTTATATGTTTTTTTTTTTAAGAGAAAAACATATTTTCGTATTGGAATTTAAATAAAAATCGCAATTTAAAGTATCAATTATTATTATAAATTATTTTATAAAATAAAAACTAGCCACTTAAAGTTGTTTTTTTTTTAAGATTAAAAATGCTTCTCTTATCACAATTTAAAACACATTCTCTCGGCCCTAATTTCTTGGACAAATCATAAACAAAACGCTCTACGGCCCAGCTAGCTGCATTTTGTATCTTTCTTCTTTCTTTTTTTTTTTTTTTTTTTTTGGGGAAAAAGAGAAAGAAAAACCTCTTAAAATGACAATAAAACCCAGAGAAGATGAGATGCATATCTGAAATATTGAGCTGAAAATGCTGATGAAGAGACACACAAACACACACACACACACATACATGGGCGGAGAGGGGGTAGAATGGGGATTATTTTGAGGGGGGGACCACAAGATACGCATCTCTCGGATTGTTGCTCTTCAAATTTCCTTTCTGATTGTGCGTTAAGCCGATTCTGGGTTGACTTTTGTGTGTGTTGCGACATAAAACACAATAAAAGTGAAAAAAAAAAGCAGAGTCTGGGTGATGACAGGGGTGGGGGCAGGGCTGAGTGTGGTGGGGGGACCCAAACTTTCATGTCAACGCTATCATTTTCGAAATTCCAATAAGTTTAGTATCAACCGATGGAAAAAAAAGGTTCTGCTGGATAAAAAAAGAGACTTTTACCCAAAAGATACAAAAAATATAACAAAAAGGGGCGTAGTATACCTATCAAGGGGGGTTTAATAAATTAGTAATTTACTTTTACCTTAAAGAAATATTTAAAAATTTAAAATAATTCAAATTTAGTTACATAAATTATAAATTTAATTTTTATCTCTCCCAAAATTTTCTCCCCACTTACCTTAATTTTTATAGATATTTTCCAATTAAGCTTTTCAACTCCTCCGGCAAGCTCTGCAAAAAAATAACAATAAAAGACACAAATATTAGAATCCTGATGAAATTTAATTAGCAAGCGAAGTATACTTTTCAAACAATCTGTGCAGCACACACAAAGAAAGCGGAAACGAGAGGGAAAATCCCCCAAAAAATTAAAGAGAAAACTCCATCAATGATGGAAAAGCTTCGCTAAAGGAATCGACATCAGTCGGGAAAAGCAGCTACATCAAATGTGACTTACAATGTCAGAGCAAATGAAATTTTCCCCGCCCCTGGATTTTCCCAAGCATTTTGCTTTAGCATTTTCATCATTTCAAAGTCAAATGTTGGATAAATAAAACAGTTTTCTGTAGTTTTTCGCTTTTCCTTGCCTGTGCTTGTGTGTGTTTTTCTTGTTTTCTGTATTTTCTGGATTTTTTTTTTTTTTTTTTTAGCTTTTCTCAGAATTCATAATTGAATGTTTCTCTCAACTTTGTGGGGATGATATGGGATTTGCAATTGAATTAAATTCTGATGCCGTTTGTCTATGGATTCTGTGCAGTTTTTGGAACTTTCTGGCCAAAATAAGAGGAGAGAGAGGATACTTTGATTGAGATTTTCCTTGCAGAAGCCAGGGATAATTGTGGCTAGTTTGAAGTTTTACTTGTTTTATTGGAGCTTATATATTGATGGTGAAGTTACCTTTTAATAGTTTATTGGTTTCAGGGGTTAAAAATATATTTAGAAAATTAATTTTATGTAATTTGAAACCATTTTTAAAACCATTTAGATATCTATACCTAGCGAAAGTTGATTCTCTCTCAGCCTAAAAGAGTTTCCTACATTAAATAAATTGCTCGCTTTGTAATAAATAAAAAAGAAAAGAGTAGAAAGGCTAAGCCTCTTTAAAAAAGAAAGCAATATAAGGGAAAAATATATATAAACCTCAATGGAGAAGCGGTTGGTCACAAAAGTCCGGCCTCGAAGCCAAGTCAAGCCCCACAAATGTCATTGCGAAAATGTTTTAATTGAGCCCGAGAACGAGCCAGAGGGAAACCCAAGTACTAGTATAAAAAAAAAAAGAAAAGAGTGAAAGCATTTTCCACAAATAAAATAGAATTTCCAGCCACAGGCAAACGTGCGTTATTCATTTTTGAATTTATAACACAATTGGTAGGAATGCGAATGAATGTCAAAGGAGGCAAGCCAGGGAGAGAATCCTGGGAAAAGCAGGAAAACGGTACAAAAAAAAAAAAGGAGTGAAAATGCGCAGCAAGAATAAGCGCTTGCCATTTTTTTAATGTATTTTTTCCAGCTTCTATTTTGTTGGGACATAAAAATAGAAATAAATAAGGATGTGTTGAGGTTGGAGGTTGAGGGCAAAAGGAAATCGTGTCGCGGCGGCTACTGTGGCTAAATTTTCCTCCCTCTCAAGAGGTTTTTCCCCCACCCCACACACACACACACACACACACTTACGCAAATGACTCGAGTTCCCGGCAAATTGACAAAAATGTAAAAAGAAAAGGTATAAGCTCCTAAGAAGTCGAGTGTAACCTGTGCAAATGACGATAATGATCATCGCCATGATGAGGATAATGCTGATAAAAATGACGAGCGACGGAATGTTGCCAGTTGAGTTTTTTTTTTCCGCTCGTGACAGCTTGAAATATTTTAAAGTCACCTTTTGCAGGTGCTGCAAGGATTCCCCATACTCATTTTTCATATTTTTTCTTTAAGCTTAAGAAATAGCTTTAAAATGCAGTAAAATTAGAGAAATTGTGGCAGCTAATTTGAGTTAATTTATGGTATTTGATAGGGTTTACCCTTGTTTCCCTTAAATATATTTCTTTGCCTTTTTGCAACCCCCAATCAAGGGCCAATTGTTAATCAATGATCTGTGTACCAAATTAATCGTCAAAGAAACCGCCACGAAACTGAAGTCCTACATGCAAAGGCCTCTCATTTTATGTACTTTTTTATGTACTTTTTTTTTTGGGTTCGTATGTCAGCAGAGACCCGCAGCTGAGACTCGAGAGGCAACCCTTTCTTCCCGTCCCATGAGTCATGCCTGAGTCCCTGGTTAGGGGTTCTTGTGTTTACCCACAGATAAACCCACTCCCGGAAAGACATACAACTCGGTAATAGCACACAGCTGTGGTGCTAATAATACTTTGTTAAATAAATATTAAATAAATGTTAGAGAAACAATAAAAAAAATATTCAGTAAATATTCAATAAATATTAAACAAATATTATTATATATATATAAAAACAAAAAAATTAAACAAATTAAACAAATATTAAAAAATATTAAAAAAAAATAAAATTAAATAATAAAAATAAATAAATAGATATATTTTAAATATTTTCCTTACATATATATTTAAAGCTTTGAAAGGAAAATAAAGAAAAATACTTAGATAAAATATATATTTTCAAAATATAAAGAATTTTTAATACATTTTAAATATATTAATTATTTCTTAAGATTTGTCTACCTTAAATTCCATAACCTTTATTTTTTATATTTTAAAAAACCTACTGTAAAGCCCAACTCTTCTATTTCTCGGCCTTCCCCCCTCTGCTTCCCTCTTGTTTCCAGTACAATCAACCGACCTTGTAGGGGGGGTTAAAATAAATATAAAAAAAATATTGAACACACTCATGTATTGAGTGTGCAAATATGTGTGAAATTTATTTGCCACAGCCCATAGTCCCCAAAGGGGTTGGGTTGGGTTTGGGTTTGTTTCCATATCCGTATCCGCATATCCGTGGCATATATACATATATATATGTATATACAAATATATATATATATATATATATATATATATCACGGACAACCCTTTTGCCTTGTTTAAAAATCACTTGATTGCACAAATGCTCATTGAGCTAATTTTATTTTGGAGAGAGGGAAATGGGAACTCGGGCAGAGGCAACCTGAGCCACGCTTACATTTGATGGGATTCCGATTTCCATACGGAGAAGAAGCCCTAGTACCTAGCACCTAGTACCTGGACTTGACCAAATTATTAGCTTCAGCAATGTGGAAAAATGTGTTATGTCCTCGAAAAAAGGCGGTTGATCATATTACCGAATTGGGACTCTCTGTCCTCCTCCGACTTTGATGCACTTGAGCCGTGTCAGAAGTATTCACAAAGTGGCCCCCGAGTTTTGTCCCCTTTTTGTTCTGGCTCTTGGCTTTGTTGTTGACCTTTCCTGGGGGTCACTTTAATTAATTACATGAAATGAGTGTTGTTTCTCGTTCAGGTACCAAATTACACACAGGACAGACAATAAGGTGTAATGGAAGCCGCTGGGTTCCTTGGTTCCTTTCAGGTAAAACAATTTCTAATTGCGCAATTTTAGTAAGGACAACTTTTCACTTTAGCTAAATGAGAAATGCTTGTTGGGTTTTTTACACTTAAAAAATAAAATTTCCTTTTTTAAAAAGTAAGATTAAAGTTTAATTTCCGCCTATCAAAGCTATGATTTATGCAATTTAATAACTAGTATTGATTTTATTGCCTTAATTATTGCCTCTGTCTCTATATTTGACTCTGTTTCTGTCTCTCTCTCTGTCTCTTTTGGTAGTAAGCTAATTCAATCTCTGAAAAGTTGTGGAAGGAAGTCGTCCTTTTGCTGATGGTTCAACGAACTAGTTCGCACTTGAAATGAGTTTCTGAGTGCGTGACAAAGTTTCTCGCCCAGGATCCATTTTCCTTTCCTGCCTCTTCAACTTCCCCTTGGACTTGCTTTGAACTTTCATTTCCATTACCCAAAAAAGAAAAAAACTCCAAAAACCAAAAAGCAAGCCAGAGAAAACCCCCACACAGCTTCTTCTTGGCTTTCCTTTTTTTTTTTGGGCATGTTTGGCAATTAAATCATTTTGACCATAAATCGAATTTCGCAACACACACACACAAAGGCGCACACATAGCTACAGTGTTAATCCAATTAACTTGGCTTGCATCAAACACATTCCTTTCCACCTTTGGAACGGACGAAGGACGCAGGACGACGGGGCGAAATAAATAAAGAAATGAAAACAGTTTCAAAAGAAACTCAAACTTCAAGTTTTATAGTTACCTCCCTTTTCAGCTCTCCAGTTTTCCGGGTTCTCCGGGTCTCCGGTTCCACTGGCTACAAATTTCATACGAAACTTGGCTCTGGAAAAGTTTTTGCTGGCATTTCATTGGAATATAACTTCCGGACCATCCCCTTGGTTCCGTTCCCGTAAAGGTGGGACGAGGACAAGCCAGAAAAGCTTGTCCTGACAAATGTTTTCATTGATTTTTACGAGCAGTGAACGCATATAAAATAAATTCACTTTTTCTTTATTTATTTTTTGACCAAAAGAACAACAACTAAAATCACGACTTTGGTGTAAGCTGAGCCCAAAAAAAAAGGAAAAGAAAATCGTGAAAAATACTTTATACAAAAAAATCTCTTGTTATTTACTTTCGTTTGTTTTGCGTGTTCCGTGTTTTTGTTATTGTTTCACGTCACTATCAAGGGGGGAAATGCCAAGAGAGTGTCAGTTTTACGATTTCCATGCGGACCTCACGTTGGGCGCCATTAACGATCTAGCGCAGTGCCTCCTGTGCGTGTCCTGGCCTGTCGTAAACGCATCATAAACAGCTGGCCCCTCCAAGCACACACTCCTATCGTCACGAAGCACCGCAAACTGCATCATCATCAAAATTATATATTTCATATTTACACTCTTCTCTTTTTTGTTTGTTTTGTATGCCACCCAAAATTATGGACCACTGATCGTTATCATCAGGTGTATCTCAAACTGAAATGGTTTAAAATTTACAAGGGGCTTTTTTGTTGAAATATTTTATGGGTCATCTAAGCTCATAATACTTTTCATTCAATTTAAAGATACATAAAGCCAAGCAATAAATTTTATACATTTTAATTGATTCAGAATCTTGAATCATAAATTATACATTTTCCAAAATAGTTTATAAAATACTATAAAACTTTAAAGCCCCTCAACTTATAAGCACTTGAATACAAGAACATATAATTTCTTTGATATCCTAATAACTAAAATTTCAATTAGTGACTTTTAGAAAAACGTTTGACTTTATTGTAGATTGTTTTCTAGCTTATCAAGGGTTTATATATAATTGCCATCGTAAAAGTTTCAATGCATTCAAATTGTTTTGATTGCTTCGACCTCCTCCGATAAGAAATATGAATTATCTGAGGGAACCGACTTGCTTCGGGAGCAGTGAGAACACGCTGTTCTCTGGCTGAAATGTTTATCTTGTCTGTGTGCCGTGGCAAAGGTTTGATTAGCCATAAAAACTCACATTCGGTCTGGGTGTCGTTGTCGTACTTGTTCTATGATTGTACATACTCCTCCCCTCCCTTCCCACCAACATTTTATGACTTTTTTTTTTTTATTTCAGTATTTTACGAGCTTTCGAATTTGAAAGTCGTAAAGTGCATTTCAACACAGAGAGAACGAGGACGTGGATTTCGGCTGTTGTTGTCGCTGGCTCAAGGCATTAACTTATTATTATTAATAAATACCAGGGGCCCGGCGAGTGAACTTTAAACCCTTGTGCTTATTGAGGAAATAAAGTTATCCGTTGGAATGAACTCGAGAGTCGAGCCCAATAAAATGTAATTAATTTGCAAAAACTTTTCCCTCCAAACACACGCAAGCCAAAAGCCAATAAAGCAGGGCCAAGATGCTGGCAAGGATCTGGTCTGAGGGCGGGGGGGCAGGGGCCAAAGGATTTGCATGCCAGAGATGAGCCAAAAGCCAGAAAAAAAACGAAAAGAAAGTTTGAGAAAAAACGAAGAGAACCGGGGCAAACAAAAAGCAGTAGCAGCAAGGAACAGAAGCCAACAGCTGCTCGACATAAACTTATAAAAGCTGGCAAAACTCTCTAACCAAAAAGGGCAAAGAGCAGGGGAAAGTACACAGTGCACTGGGAGAAATAATTATCCATAATAAATACAAGTAATGTATAACAAGTATTTAGTTTGTAAATAATTTTGAATAATTATATAAATTAAATTTGAAATTTATTTATGTTAAATTTCATCTTTGAAATGTTATATTCTTGAAATAATTTTCAACAATTTCCTAAACTGTGGAAAACCAGCGGGAAAAGAGGGTAAGTAAGGCGGGTGTGGAAAAGCGGTAGCTCTGGCATTGCTGCATTAAAAAGTTAATAAAAGTGGAGCATGCCACAAGTCGTGCCGCAATTTGCGGCAGCTGCAGCTGCGTTCCAGCAAAAGGATATGGATATGAATATAAGTAATCCCAGTGCCAAGTCCTGGAAAAGTCCCCCCTCTACCCCTTTTCACTACCTCCTTAGCTGTGTGTTGGGTTGAGAAAACCGGAACTTGTTGCTTCTTTCAGGTGGCAAAAGCTGCGACTTTTGCACTTGCACTTGCCACCGAAAGTGGCAAACAATTAAAATGCTCAACATCCTGTGCTCACTCTTTTTAGACACCGAAATCGAAGGATAATAAAAGTATACAAGTTGCAGGTTTAGAAAAAAATATAAAGAAAGGGTTGATAGCATTAAGAACCACAAATCAAAAATGGTCTTCTCTTTCACAATTTTAGTTGAAATATTAATGTTTAATATATATAATATATCCTTCAAATAATATGAAATATATAATCTAAAAAATATAATAAACATATAGCAATCCTTTCAAGTTAATTTCTCAAGCGATCATCATCATTTATAAGCCTTAAGCCAGGTTTCAGCCAGAGATTTCCTTCAACAGGCACACACATTTCACTTCTGCCAGATATTATCCACAAGGATTTATCCGTTAACCAGGATATATACTATATATATATATAGATGATGGGGCAAACATGTGTGCTGGCGGGGGAGTTTACATTTATATACTTAAGCCCTTGCAGATGGCAACTAAATGCAACTCTGCTGCTGCTGCCAAGTGGCGAGAGCTCACTTCCACTTGCGGTTTCAAGGGTTACTCAAGAGGAGAGGGCTTTGGAGGGCCAAGAATGGCGGTGAAAATCAGAGGGGGGTAACGTGGCTGTGCACTTTAAGTAATGCGGCCAATTGAAAATGTCGAACAAGTGCCGCAAAACGCCAACAGCGATGCAGCTGCCATCCGGTGACTGCAGCTAATTAAGAACGCATTAAAACGATTTCCCTGTGTGTGTGTGGGGGCTATGCCATGGATATATATGGGTGTAATGTTGCCTTTAAAAGGGTCTTAATGCCGTCAATCAATAAATAGATTAGGCGACAGGCGATTATGCAACGGCAACTCAAAGCGTGTTGGGTTGCATAAGCGGCAGCGAGAGAGGCGCCTCGGAAATATGTATAATTTACCTATAGACTAGGTAAGCTGATTAACGATATGTCTTTCCCAAGACCTCGTCTTGGGTTTCCTCTAATCATAACGATAAAGTGATGTATATATTACCTATAAAAAAAACCCTGGATATTATGCACTACGAAATGTATTTAATTTCATTTTAGGTTAATTTCCCATTTTATTTTTAATAAAAAGCTTCAACTTTGAATGAATCATTTCCAAAGCAATCACAAATATTGCCATACTTGACCAACTAGGCTAAGTGAGAAGCGCAGAGAGAGGCTCACAAGATGTCCAGACAATTGGGAAAAACTTTTTACAAATGTCCAACAACAAGTGGCTCAACGAAAAAAAAAAAAAAACTTAAAAGCAACTTTCCAGCTCCTCATGTAAGTGCCATGTCTGTGTGTGCACACAAAAATATTTTCAATTACAAATTGTATTTTTCCGTTTAGATAAGCAAAATTTATGGCAGGACTTGGGTCCTCGATCGCCGTCCCCTGTCTGAACTGAACTGAACTGAACTGAACCCTAAAGTTCCATTCGTAGTCCTGCGGCAGCAAACACTTTTGCGCTTGGTCGACGACGCAGTTGTAAACAACGGGCAAATACAAGTTCAAGAAAGAAGGACCCAAGCAGAACATGGCCCTGGCCACCAGGATTCTAGAGCAAAAAGAAAAAATATAAAAAAAAAGCAAAAATAAAAGCATTCAAACTGCCACGACCAAAAGACGCCAAAAAAAAAACAGCGAAAAAAAACTGAGACTGCAGCCAGAACTTTCAGGGGATAAAAGCGAAAAGCACAAGAAGCGGTGCAAAAAAAGACAGAGTAACAAATTCTAAAATTTAGTTTCAAGAATATTAAATACTCTGTGGAATTATTTAAATTAATTTAAAATTAGATTGAGGTAAAGGAAATGTTTTTATGATATTTTATAAATAATAAAAATTTTTAAGACGGTAAAAATAATATTTTTGCCAACTTATTGATTACTTTTATTGATAAAATTCAAAGCTGATATTCTAAAATTTAAATTGAATTAAAATTTAATATAAATAGTTCCCTAAATAATATAATATGAAACATTATTTTATGAAATTTTAAATAATACAAGTTCTTAAGATAATTATTATTATTGATTATTGATTACCTTTTCTGAAGAAATTTAAAGTCGATATTCTAGAATTTAGATTTAATGAATAGTAATAATTATTATTTTCCTAAATAATATATTAAAAATCCATTATTTTATGACACATTTTGTACATTTTCAATCATCAAAAACCCAATCCCAATACCTTCAAAATATTTCCCAAAAAAATAAACCTTTTTCAAATTGGTATTCAAATAATGCCAGATTGGGCAAATATGATATATGGTATGGATATATATATCAAACATTCCCCAAAACTCTAAAAAAGGACTTTCCAAGTGGCAAAAGGAATCGAAGGAAGCGAAGCGAAATAGCGTTCAGATTTACAGAGTATTTTCCATCTACGTGCCTCTCGGTGGCGCCGCCAAATGTCACGTACGCAGACAGTGGCGGCTAGGAAGGAAATGGGAGTGTGGAAGTGGGGGGCGTGGCAGGGTTACCCTCTGCTCATATGGCTGTCACATGAATGCAATTGCCAACTTAATGCAAAAGGCAAAATGCAACAAACTGGACAGAGAAGAGACACACATACACTCCACGTGTGTGCATAGCCTGCGTCCTCCCACAATCATTTCTTTTGCTGCTTCCAGGGTTGTCATCTTTTCTTAAAAAAAAAAATAGATATATATACATATATATATAGAAAAAGCTATAGAAGAACCAGTGGAAGCAGCATTTTCCAATTCCAATTGAATTTGATTGAAATTCTGCTGTAAGACGCACAACTGTTTTTTTTTCCTGGCTTTTCTTCCTGCTGCATTTAATGCGGCCAAAGGTGTGGGTTTTTCCAAGGTTTTGGGGGCGTGGCCACCTCTCACGTGCACTCACGTCTAGCCTTAACTATATTTAAGCTTTTTTTGACACATTTAAATTTTCCTACATTTAAATTTTCCATTCACGTTTGCCGGCAAATGCAAGCGGAAATAGGTGAATAGTGGAAGAGGATGTTGTCCAGATAAAATATATATTAAAATAAATATAAAGAAATTAAATTAAAATAAACTATATTATTTAAAAATAAATATTTCGTTTAATTATAATAATAACCAAGCAATTCAAATATTATAAATATTTATTAGATAAAACAAAACATTTATTTAATTTTAGGGCATCAAATTTTTAAGACTCTGCTTAGGTTTTTTATATTTTAAATAAATATTAAATATTTTCCATTTTAAAGATATATTAAATAGAAATTTTATCGAATTTTAAATTCAGTTTTGGTCTTTACTAAAAGCTTAAAAATCGTTGTATTTAAATATTTTAAAATAATTTTTATTTAAATTCATTAAATAAATTTTTAATTTGATTAATTAAAATAATTTCAATTTAATTAATTAAAAATAAATTTAATTTAATTATTTAAAATAAATTTAATTTAATTAATATTAATTAAATGCATTAAATTAATTTTAATGAAGTTCATTAAATGAATTTTAATTTAATATTTTAATTAAATTAATTAAGTTAATTTTAATTACTTTTAATGTAATATTTTATTTAAATTCATTAAGTTAATTTTAATTTAATATTTTAATTAAATTATTTACGTTTATTTTATTTAATTTCAATTTTATTTTATTTTATTAAATTAATTTTCCTTTTTTTTTAATTATTGGAAACAAGAAAACATCTCGTCAAAAACTTTAATGAGCGGAACTCGGAGACAGAGAGTCTCAGAGGCTGCCAGGGTGTCAGGGTGTCTCACAGGTTACACCTTTTCCTGGGCAAATACTCAAGTAAAATACTTGAGGAATCGGTCGCTAATAGTCTTAGGGACTCACTCGCCCCGCCGCCGGCAAGGCGTTTGAAGCGTGTGAAGCCATCAAAAATGGAATTGACACGTTCGCTGCCTCAGTCGCTGCCGCCAGATGCACGCAAACAAAATGGGGGAACCTTTTCCTTTTCAGTTTTTTTTCTTCTCCGCTCCTTTGCTCCTTGCTTCTTGTTCCTCCACTTCTACTGAGTGGTGACCCCGACGAAGTCGTCTTATCGTAATGATGACGTTTACATTTCAATTAACGGCGAACAACATAATTGCAGCAGTCAAATTATATAATTACACACAAACAACACACACACACACACAGGGCACACGCAAAGGAGCAAGGGAGAGAGCACGGCGGGGGAGTAAGTGGGAACGAGATGACAAACTCATTTGACTGTATGCACTTACAGTGCATTCTCGCTGGCATAAACCAGGCATAACTTAGAGGTATCTAAGGGTGCTTTAAGTAACTAAAATTAATTATAATTAATAATTATATATATAATATATAAGAATTAATTAGAATAATATTTTAATTATTAATAATTGATAAGCTTGTAAATTTGTCCTTGATTTCTATGCTTCTCTTATAATTCTCAACTGGGTTTTCTTTCGTTTTCTTTTTTAATTTAAAGTAAATAGAGATAAGGCAGTTTTTGTTGCCTCTTATTATATTTTGCAACTTCTTTTTATTTATTTAAGATATTTTTTTTTAAATTCCAACAAAAATTTATTTAACATATTTTTCACCCTTCAGAGTCTTTACTGTTTATTGAAGGCAGCTGCAAATGCAACGCAGGTGTTGCCCCATGTGTCAGAAAATAATCATTTTGAAATCACTTCAAAAATTCAGACAGCAGGCCAAAGATGAAATATGCGTGCGTCATGTGGGAGACAGGGAAGGAGAGAAGAAAAGAGATAGACAGCGAGGGAAAGAGACGGGAAAGATACAGAAAAAGGACAGAAAGATAGGTGATGAGTGAACACAAAGAGATGGCGCCCTGTCAAATATTACGAGTATAATTTCTTCAGTTCCCCCGAGTCTCACAAGCTCCCCCCCCCCCCCCGCATTTTTCCCCTCCCCCAAAACGCTGTCTTATAATAATTTCATCTGAACATTCAATTCAATGGACCGACTTCAAGCCGTTTTCCAGGCAGTCACTTCAATATGGGCCACAGCTGCATTTGGAAATATTACTGGGAGAAATTCAACTATAAAAAATCATTTAATATAATTCTAAAAGACTTTTATAAGAATAAAAAATGTATTTTAAAAATATTTTCTGATTTCCAGAGATACTTTTATAAAAGTTGGGTATTCAAGATAATTAATTAATATATTAATATATCTATATTTTTAGCTCAGTGCTTAAAGACAACCAACAACAACAACAAATTCGAAACTGACAAGTTGGCGGCTATGAAAAGTGAGATTTTTAATTATGGTTTTCGTGTCAGAGAGCCCGGAGTCAAAAGTTTGTCCATCCATTTACGCATTTTTTTTTTCAAGGAGCGGTTCCCCATCGAAACCGAAAACGAACCCAAACGGAATTCCCACATCGAAGAACCTGAGAACCTATATATATATATATATATATAAAAAATGGGAAATTAAAGACGAAAAAAGAAACACATTGAATTGTTTTCTATCGTGACACATGAGAGGCTTTCAGAGGCCCGGCGTTCGTTGTGCATAATTTTTCATGCCACATACTATAATAATCTCTGCTGTCCGTAATTTATTAACGGATATATTCGCCCACCCCCC
>VNKB01015721.1:15362-64121 GCA_008042735.1 Drosophila leontia
CCCCCCCCCCCCCCCCCCCCCAGCCACCCCCTTGGTCGCTCTCTCTTGCGTGTCTCTGCGGCGGTTTCGCTTTCAGCGTTTTATTTCAATGCGAGATTGAAAGCAAATTGAAAGCCGGCACCTGACAGAGAACCAAGCGCGGCAAAAGAAAAGAGGAAAACCATTTACGGTACTAAAATGGACATAACACACACACAGACACTGAGGGAAATTTTTATACATTATTCGGAGAGAATATTGATAGCACAAGAGGACCATCAACCTTTTAAGTCAAGTAACAGTCGTTATAAGCACTTGGGAATTATAAGAAAATGTTATGGGGTTTAAATATACAGATACTATTTAGATCTAATAAATGTGTGACAATATTAAGAACAATAATTTCGGGAAAATAATTGTTATCATCAAAAATAAAAAAAGTTTATATATCATTTAAAATTTACAAAATATATATTTTATTTGTTATTTATTTTTAAGTATTATTATTTATTATTATTTGTATTATTTACTATTTTTAATTATTGTTTATTTTTATTTATTAAAGTTTATTCTTATTTATTTATTTAATTTAAAATCTCAATTCATTTCTCTCCGTGCACCTGCCCATCAAACTCCTTGGTTGGGTTTGATGAAGCGCATTAAACAAATAACGCCCTGGCAATATTTCATTAAAAACTTAACGGGCTTTTCACAGGGCCGTCAAATGGGGGCTAGGAGGACGGTATAAGGCTTACAGGACCCGGAACCGGAAGGTAGGCGAGCACTCCATGGCAGATAAAGAGCCATTGGCTAATGCCCCTTTGGCGTGTGTGCTGTGCATTGCCAAAGGCTGGCATTTGATGGAAACAACACAAGATGCATTTTAGCAAAGGCGAAATACTACAACGTAAAGTCCAGCGGGTGGTTGGTTGGGTGTCCCGCTAATGTGATCCTAAATAGGCCCTCATCCCAAAGCCCTTTCTCAAAGTGATTTCAATTGGCAACGCATTACGATAATTAACAACTGAATTGGATAGATCCCAGCATATATACGGTGTGCAATTTGTGAATCGTTTTAACCCGATAAAGCGGCAATTTACGATTTATTTGCAGCGTGATTTACGATCCAACGGGAAAGGTGTTTCAATAACTTAATTTATTTTCCACGGAAGGGTTGGTTTTTTTCTTTCTTCTTCAACAAATTGTTGATTAAATGAAACCCAAACTTTAATTTGGTGCTTTGTAATTTCCGTGTTTCCTTTGTCATTTTCAATATTTGCCAGTTTAATTAGTTTGAAATTACACAAACAGCGAGGCAATATAAAAAATGCATGAAAATACATTTTGCATTCCCATTTGGATTTTCAATTTGCCATTTGTGCACTGCAACTGACAGTTAAATTATTTTTATTATTATTATTACTATTATTATTGTTGTACTTGTTAGTTGAGTTTAACTGGCAGTGGCTTTTGCCTCGATAAAATTAATATTATTATTGTTATACTTGGCTGGTAGTTTGGATAATTTTTTATTTGTTGCGGTCATAGAATTTATGGTAAATTAAATTAGCCTGATTGGTATATGCATTTTTAATGACATCACTTCAATCCGTTTTGCCTGGCTGTCAGGCAAAAACCACCCGCGTAACATTTGGTCAGCGTGTGTGCAATGATAAATTAATCAAATGTACGTTTATAACTTTTATTTTATTCCCCCCGGGAACTTCAATAAACACATTTTATGTTATAATTATAGGGCCCCCAGGAAGAAGTATACACAAAATTAACGCTTCTCTCGCTGCTCCCCTCTTGGAGTCACAATATTTCTATTAGACGACAGACGTTCCTCATCCGAGAGTGTAATAAATTTTATGAAAAACATTTACAAACAAACTCATAAACAAGATCCCAGACCAAATTCAAGGTGGAAGCCCACATACTACGTGACCCTCGATGGAATTTTCGATGCCCAGCTGGAGCAGGGCAGCCCATAAAAGGGAAAATAAACAAAGAAAGTCAAAGAAAAAGGGGCAAGGAGTTGGAATGCAATCAAAGCTCACGATCTGGCGACTCGGAAAATATTTCTAAAATATTTGAAATATTTTTCAAAAATTATTTAAATAAATTTCTTTGCAGTTTCAGAATTCTTAAGACTGAACTTTGAGCTTTTATAAATATATTAAATATATAATTAATTATATAATAATACAACTTTGAATTTGTTTTACCTGAATTTTTTGATAAAAATATTTTTACAATTTTTTTAATCCAATAAAAACCTGCTTCAACAAAGTTGTGACACAGTTTAAAACAAGCTTCTTTTACAAAAGAGTTTCCTATGAAAAAAAAAACACACACACATACAAAAAATCGAAAAAAAAATCAAACACAGTTAAGTGTGGCCAAATTAATGGACATCGAATGAAGTTGACCGGCTGTCATAAAGCGTTCATAATTACTTTTCACACCGGGCGGCGTGACGAACGTGTTCAGGGGGGGTACACGCAGAGAGGGAGTAGAAGGGGCTGAGACCCCGTCGGCAAAGAACAAAAAAATATATTTATATTAAAACAGGGAAACGAGGAAATACACATACATATTTCGAATAAACAATCATAAATTTCTGTAAACTCCAAGTGAACGAACGAGGTGCGAGTAGTAGGCATTTCATGGGCTTAGAGCGTATTGCGCACGACATTTGTTTATTTATGGCAAATGACAATAAAATTTAATAACTTTGACACAATTTAATTATATTCGATTTTTTTTTTTATTTTTCAATATGACGCGTGGCAACAACAACAAATATGGAAAGCCAAACAAAAATCAACACAACATAAAATTTTTATATACGATGGGCGGGGGCAAGGGCGAGGGCGAGGGGGGTCATAAGCAAATATATTTATGGAATCTACATATATTTTTTCCCTCTCGATGTTTTTTTTTTTTTTTTTTTTGGTTGTTTTTGTTTCCTGCTCCACTGCAGAGGAAAAATTGAATTAAAATTCAACGAGGGCAATTTACAATATTAGTTTTTGGAAAAAGCATACAAAAAGACTAGCGTTTTTTCATTACCCAACACTGGCTATCCATATAGCGTATAGCAATTCCATCGGAATCACAAAACTCGAAATCAAATCGACTAAATTAAGAGCTTTGAGGAATCCAAATCGAAAATGAAATTGATTTGTCATGTTTGAAAGCTGCAAGTCAATTGCATTTTTTTGTGTAGTGCATAGGGGTTTAATAGAAAGCGAAATAGAATCAATACAGCACTTGATTTTGTTTTATTTTTCAAGTGCATGTAAATAGAGCGGTTTAATAAATGCAGGGAGAAGGTTTTTGATTTTATTTATGCAAAACATTAGCAAAAAGTAAGTAAAGTTTTAAATTATAACTTGAAAAGGCTTGATTTCTTGTTCTTAACAACACTGCTTTTATAACCAGGTTGGTCACACTAACCTACATCAATTAAATATAATTAACTAAATTATACAATTAATATATCAATTTTGTAATTTTCTTTAAATATACATTCCCTATTAAAAAATTAAAATTACTTAATAATAAGCTGGTCACACTTATAATCAAAATATGTAATATTTAACCAACTCAAGTATCCAAAACCTTTCCAACAACCCATGCAAAGTTAACACAATTCCCTGCTCTACCTGAACCAGTCAAATTGACAGAGTTATTATAGTCTTTATGCGTATATATACATATATATAAATATATTTGCGTATGTTTGCGCACGTCGGCCAGCCAAAAAACCGCAATTGAAATGCAAAATATTGTCCACACATAAATATTTGAAAAATGAAATATGGAGAATAATAACAACAACAAAAATATATATATAGTGAAAAAAATCAAAATGCAATGATTGAAAAATGAAAAGGCATATGAAAAAAATTAATTTTGAATGCGCTGCACTCTCCATTGGGGAGAATGTCCTGTCTGCAGTAGCTTTTAAAATTGTGACAACATAAAATAATTGTTTAAGGTCCAAAAATAACAATAAACATGATAGCACATATGAAGCCAAAAGCAATTTGCAATGCACCAAAAACCAAAAACCCAGGGCCCCAACTCCATGGGGAAAGTCACAAAGATTGTGTGAGTGTGTGCGTGTGGAGTAAATTTATTGATTTCCATACATTTATTTGTGTAAAATGCCATAAATTACAATTATTTAACAGGGCCAGGACACTCACTCTCGACTCCCCACCAATTCCCCCCTTTTCGCTCGGTGTAGTTGGGTCAGTAGGGCCGCTTTGTTGTTGCCGCTGCTGTTGCATAATTTGTTAGCCAAATTGCAACTCACCTGGTTGTAGGAGCTGAGCCCCCGATATCGAAGGACCCCGGCCAAACAGAGCCCGGCTGCCTGGCCAGGCTCATCAAATATGCAAAATTTTGCAAGTCCTTTGCTGGAAAGCGCAATTAGGGATGAGCCATGAATGGACCTTTCACAGTGACTTTTATGGCCACTTGCAGGTGCATTTGAGGTATAATAATTATTTGAATATAGTTTTGCTATATTTCTTGGTCTCATTTAGTATGTGAATATTTGTATATTCATGTAATAATTATTAGAATATAGTTTTGGGTTCTATGAAAGCTACACCCAAGTCTCTCGATATTTCCTTCAGTCTGGGAATTTTGCTTAACATTTCTCAATCACTGAATTAACACGGCATTCACTCAGTCATCTCCAAATCAGCTGAAGTGGGGCCCTAACCCCACCCACCCCCCTCCCAACGTATTGTTCACATTCCAGAGACTCTAAGCCTGAAGCCAGCCTGCCTGTCTGGGCCTCCTTTGGAGTTTCTGATCAATCGCTTGGTCATTTGTTGGCTTTCCCCTATGAGAGTGTATGTGTGCGTGTCTCTGTGTGTGTGTGTATCATTATCCTGGCATGTCCTTTGTGTGTGACTATTATGTCCGAAGCTTATTAACTGCGGGTCTCGCAAATGCAATGCAAATAAGCAAATTTGTAATCAAAAGAACGATTTTCATATTTAAGATGGCAGGCACAGCCACAGTCACACAGTGGTGACAAGGGGGTAATAAATAAATGGGGGTGGGGGGGTTAGAATTCTTGGGAAAAGGGGTTTAAATTAAGAGGGAGTAAAACCCTCCCTTCCCCCCACAGAGGCATGCACTTAATTTGGCAATTGTCTCTCCACATATACACACGCAATATAATTCGTATAGCCTGCCTGTATTTATGGTATGTGTTTGTGTCTGTTTATCTACCTTTATCCCTCCCACCACCCCCCACACACACAAACACACACACACATACACCACTGTATGTGAGCGCCTGTCTTTGTCATTAATATTAATTTCGTGTTTAATTTATTGTAATTTACGTGCATTTGATAAATCGTGTTATTATAATCAGTTGACTGGAAACGTGAAGAAAGGACAAGCCAAGAAAGGGGCTGCACTGAGAAAAAACCAACTTGCTAACTAATAAAATAATTTAAAAATATATGTGAGAAAAAGAAATATATAAAAAAATAAAAACGTGAAAAAGCAAGGGGCTGCACTGAGAAAAAACCGAGCTACCCAATAAAAAATATATAAATATTTTTGGTTTAAAAAAAAATATATATAAATAAATATTAAGAAAAAAAATTTCAAATTTTTAATCATTTAAAAAAATTTAAATATTTTTCTTCAGTGTTTGAATATATGAAAAAGGAGTGTGGGTGAAAATGCAGTGCATCTGGGGGGGAGTTATATCTATATCTATATGTCCATGACAGGCTGTCTGGGACTTCAATCTAGGACAGACTTACCTTAATCTCAGACCCCACTTTAAGTGCGAGTATTTTCCCTTAACGATTCCAATTCCCGGAAGTTGGCTTTAACTTGTAAAACTGCAATGAGAGTGAAGAAAAGGAAAATGTGGGTTAATTTAGGTGTATTTATTCATAAAGGAAATCGATAACAGGGCTCAATTATTTGAGCTACAATTAAGGGTCTATTAAAAAACAGTTATGAAAATATAATTGGTAGTGAAATTGGTATTGAAACACTAATTTTCATCTTAGTTTTACTTTAAAGCTCTCTTACTTGTCTTATACATATATGATTATTATGCAGTCTTTAAAATTTAAATCTCCTGAAAATATCAACGAATTCGAATTCGAATTGGAAGAAATCACCAATTCCGCCAGCAATCGATGCCAGGCCAACTAATATTTATGAGAATCGCATAGAAAGGACCAAAAAGCACTTGACAGGGATTTCAGGCGAAGGAGAAGGAGATCCAAGGAAAAGGGTAGAAGACGTGGGTAATGTCTGGGTAATAAACATTTTCCTCTCGAGGACAAGTGTCGCATAAAGGAATTCGCTTTCTCCCCACCCTCAACCCCCCTTGATTTTTCTTTTGTGGAATGCATTTTTTATAACAAAATAATTATATTTATGCCACGACGGAGGGGGGAGGTAGGTGTGTGCATTGGCCATTGCACAGAATGCATTCAAGTCGAAGTAATGCAAAAGGGCGAAATCGCACAAACCCGATTCCGATACCCCAAACCGAGAGAGAGCCATGGAAAATCCCGCCCTCGAAACCGATTCCCATTTCTGCACATAACGGCATCCATTACACGCAACAACAACAAAAGCAAAATGGCGTCTGGGGCGACAATGTGTGCTGCATGCTTGTGCGTGTATATGCGCGTCTCTTTGTGTCTGTATTTGTCGTTGAAATTATTTTTATTATTTTACACAATTTTTATATGGAAAAGCAGCAGCAGGACAAGCGCAAAAAAATGAACTTTTACAGCCGGGCATAAATATTTAGTATATTGTTCTTGTTGTTGCCTGTTTATATTGTTGTATTTAATGAGATTTTTGAACTTTTCTTTGCCATAAGCGCCTTAAGCGTTCACTTCTCTCACAGCAAAAAAAAAAAAAAAAAACACTTTACAGAAGCCACAAAATGGAAAGCAAAACACGAAACATTCAAGAAGTTTTTCTTTTTGATGTTTTCCCTCCCAAAAAAAAAAAGTAAAATAAACCTCAATGGGAGTGTGAAAATAAAAAGGAGCAGGGCTTTTGGGGCTTTTGGAAAAGCAATAAATATATATATTATGTATTTTTATAATCATAAAAACATTAATAAAGTCCTAGTTTATTCATAAACATCTATTAAGATCTTCATGCTGCTTATCTTCATATCTAAATGACATCAAATTGCATTATTTTGATCCATAAATTTCAAATCGAATTCCCATAATCATGAAATCAATTTATTGTCATCACATTTAAGCCCATTAGTTAGAGGCTCGATAAGATCTCCGATCCTAATCTCGAATGCATTTGTCATTCAACCAAAATCGAATCAGAGCAGATCCAAGACCAGTTTTTAGTTGAGCTGTGTGTGTGTGTGGGTTGGTTGTGCAACCCACAAGCTGCTTGGATCGCATAAAATAATAATAATAAAAGAAAACCGGTGGCGAGACTGAGAGACCGAGACTCCAACGCATTCATTAGTTCTCATTAGGAGACAACAAAACATTTCGAATCCAAGCTCGAATCTGAACGATAAACAAAGCATTTTTCAAAGCGACAAGAAAGGGGGTTTATTGGCGTCTCTAATGAAGCTCTATTAATAAATAAAATAAAGGGAAAAGGAAAAGAGTCGGTGATTGTTATGTTAAAAAGGCTTTGGGTGGTCTTCAAGAATGATAAATAAAATAGTAAATAATATAAAGAAAATATATAAAAATAATATATAAAAAAAAATATAAAATAAGAATATAAAATATATATATAAATTATATAACATATAATTATTATAATTTATTTTTTTTATAATTATTATGTATTTATTATAATATAATATTATATATACTTATACAAAAATATTTAAAAAATATATAATTCAATTATTTGTATAAAAATATTTAAAAAGTATATACAAAAAATATCTAAAAGAACATTAAAAATAATAATAAATATTACAAATTCTTCATTGCATTTTGGATCAGTTTGCAGCTTGTTATTATCTCCCCCATTTCTGTTACCAATTTCCTTTTAGCCATGCAAATATCGATTAAAGTTGGCCCCACCCCTCGCCTGGAATACACCCTGAAAATAAAAAAAACACACACACACACCCTCGAAATTAGTTCGAAAGTCAAACCGGGCAATTAAAAACCTAGAAATGCATATTTTTTCCCCCATTTATGAATTATGCAATCGAGGAGGAGGAAAGTCAACAGGGAAACTGGTTAACAGGGAAACTTCCCCCGCTAAAGGAGGACATGACATAAGCGTTTAAAAAACAACGGGGGGAAAAAAATAAGAGAGCTCTAGAAACAAAAAACAAAACGAAGCCAAATATGCGACGATCATAAAAGGAAACCCAAGACCATGGCATAGGGTATATGTTATATGGGTTGTGGGAGGTGGGAGGTGGGAGGCGGGGGGGAGCCAAAGCAAACATGTGACATATGCGGCAATTAATGCCGTTAATTATTAAAGTTAACACCCAAAAGCGACATGCACAAGTCAAATAAATAAACACGCAGGCAGGCAAGCAGGCAGGCAGGGAAGTCAATGGCTCTTGGCCATAACTGAAAGCCAAAGCCAAGCCAAAGCCCCCTCCGAAAATGAAAACGAAACGAAAAGACCCCCCCCCCCCCTCAAAAAACCCATAAAATGTCAGCAGCCCCTGCACAAACGCCCCAACAATTAAGGACAATGCGTACTAATTTCAAACGAAAACTTCAACGTGGCCAACGGGAAAGCGGAAAAAAACAACAAGGAATTTAATCGAGAAAAGCCAACACCGAATTTTAGGATATTCTGAAAATAGATAATAAATAATATATATATTTATATTATATATTTTATATTTTAGCCTGGTTTTTTTCATGTCTTTAGCTTGACTTTATCCCCTAGTAGTTGGGGGCCTTTGTCGATTAATAATGATTTTTATTTATAAACTGGCTCAAAAGGAGGGAGGTCCTGGCTGAAGAAGAAGCCTCGCTTGTTGGGGAAGGACAGTTGGCACATAAATTATTTACACGCCGTCCTACGTACTGCTGACATAATTTTTTCCCACAAAAAAAAATACAACAAAAATACAAAAAATTAATACCAGGGAACCCACAATTAGGAGCAGGTTTTACAGGGGTTAGGGGTGGATTTTTTTTTAGTAGGAACCTTTGGGGGGGCCTTTTTACGGGGTTGACAGAAGGGCAGAGGCAGTGCAATGCATAAGCAAACAAAACTTTGGCAATTTTGTGCAACTTTTTGGCTTCCACATTTTGTATAGAAAGCTTTTTTTTTTTTCCTCATCCCTTTGTAAGTGTGTATGTGTGTGTGTGTGTGTCAAGGAAATTATGTTTTTGAAAACAGGAAAACCTTGGCAAGTTCGGAACGAAAGGAAGAAGGCCTTTGTTGGCGAGGCGGGCGAGAGAAAGAGGTAATTCCATTTCAGAATAAGCTTTGCTTAGGTCAAATCGAGTTTAACTTTTTCACAGACTACAAAATCGAGTTGCTGGGAGTTAACAAGTTGTACCAGAAGGAGAATATATTTTTAAATAAAAAAAAAAAATAGGAAATTTATATATAAATATATACTATATGCAAAATTCAAGCCAAAGTTTTTGATTATCAGTGAAGATTATTATTGGAATTCTTTGTTTTGTTAATTAAAAAAAAAAAAGTTAAATAGAGTTAATATTCAAATAATTAATTTTAGATTTTATTACAAAGATAAAATAATATATAAATTAATAGATATAATAATATATAAAAAATGTATATAATAATATATAAAATACTGTATACAATTATATAAACTAACATATTTAATAATATATTAAAACTCAGTTTCTTAAATAAAAATTCAAGACTTTAAAATTAATTTTATAGCTCAAACAAAAAATTAATTAATTAATTAAAACTAATTAAAAATAATTATTTCAAAGGCTTAACCATAATAATTAGACACCTTAGACACCTTTGGGGTCATTCAATTGAAATCCCCCCAATTTCTATATATTTTTTTGTTCATTGTTTCACAACTTTTGTTTGTTTTTTATGATATGTATCATTTTTTTTGTTCATTTTTTTTAAACTGCCTGCCACTTAACGGGCGCATAAAACGCCTATAAGGATGATGGCGGGAAATTTGGAGGGACGCTAGGGGCACCCTGACGATGAGCATATGATTTTCAATTTTTGCCACAAATCCAGACAAACACACACAGAGAGAAGCCTAAACTTTGTTCTCGACCAAAGTGCCAATGGGATAACCAGCAGGATTTGCACAGAGAAAAAAATATAGGTTAATAATTTGAACTCTAAAATTAATAGTTGATTTATTAAACATTTTGTATGGCTTTACAGGATATATATACTATTTTTATTAATAAATAAAGTTTATTTTAATTTGGTTTATGGCCTAAGGCAATTACCTAATTTTTCAGATTTTATAAATATTTAAATTTAAAATTGTATATTATAGTAAATTTATATTTGTATTTAAAAATATTATATTTAATAATTATCTATAGTTAATTTTTACTAATATTATTTTTTTTTTAATATAATTTTATAAATATATATATTTTTTTTAAATAATATTTTATAAATATTTATATATAGTTTATTTATAATAAATCCCCCTCGATATATTTTTTTAATAAATGAAATATATATATATTTAATTTTTGTAATGCTAATTTTTCACGCTAAAAACTCTATATCTTATTGATAACTTATACATTTTTTTCCCCAGTGCCCGGCTCCAACTTTGTGGCAACTCCTCCGACCCCAAAAAACTCTGTCCTGGGACCACGCCCCCTTTGGCGCGCCTCCTTGTGAACCGTTAAGCGCCATTAGGCGGCTGTGCAGACATTAAAAACAGCTGCCATCGTCTCCGTTTGTTGTTCCTTTCCTGTTTTTCCCCCCAGTTGTTGCTGGTGAGGCAGTTTTTTTTTTTTTGAGGGGGGCGAAGGGGGAGCGGCACAAAAATTGCCTGTTTATATTCGCAGCGACAGCAAATTTTATTATTATTTTTGTTCTTGACAACGGAGAAGCGGCATTCACAACAACAACAATACACACAGCTATAGTCAGCAAGGCAGGACACCGATTTTTGGACGTTAGCAGGGTAGGGTAGAGGGGGTATAACATGTTCCAAAACTAAATACAGGGTGCCACCAGGGGTTGTATTAGTTTGGAGGGAAGTTAAAGCTCAAAAAATATATATTTAAATAAATTAATAAATGAAAAAAAGGGTAAAAATACCATAGAAATTTATGTGAAATTTAGAATTATTCTTCAGAAAATATAATAAAATATATATAAAATAAAAAAGAGAAAAGGTTACTCTGAATACTAAAAGTCAATGCAAAATCTAAACAATTACCATTTAAAATTTTCTCTAAATAAAAAATATCTAAGCTAAAATATTACGAAATTTCAATGACTATAATTTCTAATTTTCTTCCACTTTTTTTTATGAGAAAACATAAATCCTGCTGGATATCAATAAGTTTATTTGCTCAAAAAGTAAGTCAAAGCGAAACTATTACCCATTTTGTACTATATATAAATATATATATAATTTCCAATTTCCTGGTTGTTTTTCTGCACATTTTGCATTTCTATTTGGATATTTTTGGATATTATTGGTAAAAGCAAATCAAAATCAGAGCTTGTTGTTGCTGATAGTGTTTTTTTTTTTTTTTTTTTTTGAATNGTGTTTTTTTTTTTTTTTTTTGTTGAATTGTTATTGCCGCATAGACACAATTCAGTTGAATGTGAGTTCTGAAGGGGGGGAGAGGGAAATTCATACATAAATCCATGGCTTGAAGTTATTAGAAGTTTTTCCTCTTATATATTTTCCATTCTTTTGGAACACCGACTGCGCGCCTCCAATTAAAGAATAATTCATTTCAATTGAAGTCAATCAAAAGAAATTATTTCACGCTTAATCAATTAGAGAAGCGGGGCGCAAAAAAAAAAAAATATATATGGAAAAGAGGAACACCAGACACCCCCAAACAAAGTAATGTCTACAGAGATTTCTCTCTTTTTCCCAAAAAATAACCGAGTGAGTATCCAGAAGAATACCAAAATGATCCCCTCATCATTATGATATATGGTTTTGGGGCCACTGACAGTCATCACTTGAGCTTTGCTTTTAGTTTTCGTTTTTTTTTTTTTTTTTGGGAAACCAAACAAATTGATTCCGCTGAGGGTGTTGAAATGCCGGGAAGTGGCACTTGAAGCACCACCACCAGAGATAAGCTCGAGTTCCGATTTAAGTAGCTTCCAAAAAATGAGAACTCAAAGTTCGAGGATCATGTGGCATAATCAGGGCGAGATTTACGACCCAGATGTTGCAGGAAAGTGCATAAAAACTGAACAAGACGCTCTTGAAAATGCTGCGAGGGGTAGAAATTGGTAAAGCTACATGTTCAAGAGGTTTATAAATAGGTTAAGTAATTATATAATCAGAGATGAGCTACCATAAAAATAATATAATAATAATAATTTATTAAGCAAATTCATTTAGCAATGAAAATGCAATATTATTAGTACACTTTATGTAAAAGTACATGCTAAAAAAATCTATATAAATTAAATATTATTATTAAAATAAATAAGAAAGGTTTGTAAAATTATTTGGATAGCTTAACTGATACTTAAAAAAAAATTTCTAAAATATATCCTCTTAAAAATAATTACGAAAAATTTTAAAATAATTCAGGATAAGCCCTTAAAATTCTTAACTTCAAATGTAGGGACTCAGCATAGGGTTTATCTTAAAAATAAGTCAGGAAATATTAAAAGGAGGTCCAAATATATTCTAAAAATATATTTAAAAATATGTATAAAAGAAATCCTCATATAAATATTAAAAAAAAAAAAAAATGTCTAACAATCCCGGAAGAGCCGCAAAAGGTTTATTTCAAAAATAAGACATAAAATATAAAAAAGAATGTACAAATATGCATTTAAATAATATTAAATTTAATGAAAGCAAACCGTAAATTAAATACAATTAAATTACAAGCTTAAAAAAAAAAGATAATGCCTTACTAAGCAATTTATAAACATTTCCTAATGTTTAAAGAAATAAATAAATAAATTAACTCTAAGTTATAAACAATTGTTAGCTTTATAAAAAAAAATAAATAAACAAATTTAGTATATATAACAACCTTTTCCTTCTCGGGTAAAAAAAGCACTTCAAATTAGTTGGAAATATGATGCCATTAATGCTGTTCGTTTGATTCCCAGCCGCCAGCCAGCACCGCAGAGCCCTGGCCCTTACGCCAAGCGTAAGCGAATCTCCTAAAAGCAGCCGCAAGATCTTATAAAGTATTTATAGTTATATATGTATATAGATGTGCATATATGTGTATATCTACATGCATATGGGAGGGGGATGTCGTAAACAATTTTTGCGCTTACGCAACGCCCACCCAAGTGGCAATACACCAGAAATTGGGGGCGTGGCAGAGGGGACCAAGCGTCGCATTAATTTGTCATTTTGCGCGTATGTTGACGACGGCCAAATATGAAGAAGAAGGGGGGAGGAGGTGAAAAACTGTAAAGGGGGGCGGGGAAAACCAAAGAGAGACCGACCAGAAGGGGTAGCAAAAATGGCAAATAGAAGCCACATCAAGTGGCATGCCACCAACACACTCAAAGGGCACTGCAAAAATGTTGAGTTAAAAAGCTTTTAAAAATAATAAGTTAAAAATTTTTTTTTTTATAATTTAAACCTTTTTAAAATAAAATAAAACAAATTTTAGTTTATTGTTCAATTTTTTTCAATAAGTTTTGGAAAAAATTTAAAATTAAAAAATCTATAACTCAGTCAAAAATAAAAAAAAGTAAATCAATAAAATATATAAATAAATAGTAAATAATTTTGAATTAAATTTTTTGTCCAATTTTTGACCATTTTAACAAAGTGACTCCTTATAAAATTGGGGACATGGCTAGATTAACTCGTCTGTTACTGCTGATGAAGAATATACATGATTTATAGGGGCAACAAAAATGACTGCATTTGCAAGCTTGTGCTTTAAATGATGATACCCAGCCAGGGTTTTTAAAAATCCTCTTGAAAATAATATAAAAAATTACCCAAGTTTTAAGGTTAGGTTATTATTTTTAATTTATGTAATATTTTTCTTCTCAGTGCCTAGGCAAACGCATGCCAACCCACTAGACACTCGCAGGAAACTTTTGTTTTTGCTTACGCGTCGCAAAAAACAAAAAAAAAAAAAGAGTTGCACTTTCCCTCTCCTCTTTTTTCCCTGTTTTTATATTTATATATGTACATATATATATTTTTTTATTTTTCCTATTAAAATTCCTTTTTTTCGCCGACTTCTTTCACAGATTTTGACTTTGGCAAAGGGAAAGCGAGAAGAAACAGGGAGCAGTCAAGGCGAAAAAAGTGTCACAAAAGTTTTATGGTGGCCATGACACGTTGGCGGTGGTTTCCCCTTGGTATCCAAAGGAAAACCTACCTTACCTCACTTCACTCTCCCCTTTCCATTATTTTCCTGTCGGAAAACCCCTTTCGTTGCGGTGGCTGCCACTGTTTTGCCGGCTGCTGATGCTACTTCATTTGCCTGGTGAGCTCATTAAAAAAGTTGAGACACATACAAATGCATACAGAGAGAGAAAAAAAAGAGTCTAGTTTGAATATTATATAATTTGAAAAAAATATATTTTTAACTGAGAAAATTATATACTTTTTTTTGTCTCATTTTATTAATTAAAATAAATGAATTGAAATTACGAAATTATCCTTGAATTTCTCTGTGTGCTGTGAGAGCATGCAGTTGCTCCTCCTGACCTCCCCTGCTTACCAATTCCCTAGACAAAGTCAACACGTTTGCCTGCATGTCAAGTGCCAGTCACTCTGCCGGCTTCTCCAGGGGCTCCTTTTCCCATTTTCCCCGCCCCGAAACACTTTTTGGTGAAATGAATGTCAAGAACGAGTGAAAATTTGCGCTTAAATGCAGTTGCAATAAGAGCGAAGGAAAAACTATGAAAGAGGCCAGCGACCTGTCGCCATTTTTGCATATTTTTCGAGGGTGTAAAGAGGAATTTGTCAGTTCAGTTGGTGTTGTGTTTTCTTTATTTTTCCTTTTTTTTTTTTTGTATTTTGTATTTTTATTTTTATTTTCCAGCATTTCCCTGTGTGACTCCCCTTCGTCGCATTTTGGTCATTACACAAACACACACACACACACACACGAGTCGAGAGGGCCTTGGCGAAAAAGGCTTAGGGAAGTCACTGGAGCGTGTGGTCACCTAGGGGGAATGGGAATGGCATTCCGCACTGGTGACGAAGGCACGCGGGGTGAACGCACCTGCGGGGCTCAGGTGCTCCGGCTTCACTTCACAAAAAAATAATAATAATAAAAATAATAAAAAATAATAATAATAAACATAATAAAAAATAATAATAATAATAATAAAAAATAATAAACAAAAAAAAATATATTAAAAAATAATACAAAAAAAATATATATAATAAAAAAGAATATAATAAAAAAAAATAATAATACAAAAATAATACAAAAATTATTAAAAAATATATATATAATAATAATACAAAATAATAAAAAAAAAATTAAAAAATATATAAATAACATGCACAAAATAGAAAAAGTTAACACCAAAAAGGACTAGTGACTTTGCTTTGACATTTTTTTAAAATATTTAAATATTAGTTTAAAATTAAAATTTAAAAACAAATTTCATATATTATATAAAATAATAAAAATAAATTTAAAAATTAGTTGGGTAACAAAAATACATATTTATGCGCAATTATTTCAAAAATTTTTAGTTAACAAAAAAAAATTAAGGGAGTACATCTAAAATTCTCAAGTAATAATTTAGAGAGCCTCCAAGCTGGAAATTAGATTCCAAAATATTGAAAGATGTTATTTAAAATTAAATTAAAAGTCTCAAAAAAAAAGAATATCAAGTATTTCCCAACAAAATATTTGCTTTAAAATTCTTAAGTAATAATTTAGAGACTCTCCCATCTGTAAAAAAAATTTCAAAATATTGAAAGATGTTTTGTAATATTAAATGTCGGGAAAAAAATATCCAGTATATTTGCTCTAAAAAAAAAACACAAATGGAATATTTTATTACAACCCAATTTATGTTTAAGCTTTCATTTCGAAAAATTATCTAAAAGGCCATAAACTGTTAATGTTGCCGAGAATTTTGAAGCTTGTGCAAGGCCAAACATTTGGCCCGAGGCATAAAAATCTAAAGAAACGATAGCCAAAGATGAATCTCTGCTGTTGGCTAGCCTCATCAAAAAGGAGGCGCCTATATATATCAGTTGATATATATGTATATATATATATATGTATGTATATATGTATAATATACAGCAAGGCATTTGGCAGTCCGACTGCCGCCAGTGGCCCTATAAATAGTCCAGATAACACTAAGCCAGGCAATCAGCTTAAGGCGAACCTCTTATCTTAATGTGTCGTCGTCGTCTCTGAAGTTCGCGAGACATTTTTGCTAATTAAGCTGTGACCAGGATAAGGGACTGGGGGGGGCGGGCAACTCCAGGGGGACAAGGGATAAGGGGCGTGGCAGCTCCTGCCTCACATTAAAAATGTTGCCCAGACATTAGCATTTTTATATAGTACGACGACGACGATGACGAGGAGGAGGAGGAGTGGGAGGAAGAGGACGGCTACGACGACGAGTTTATCTGGTCAGAGTTTATGTCTGGCAGCGGTCACTACTTAGTCTGATTATTGTTATTATGGCGTCGTAGTTTTCATAAATTCCCAGCAAGTTATTTTCCCATAAATTTCAGCAGGACACGGTAAAAACGGCAAGGTGGCCAGGTAAATGACGACGACAGCAAATGACAGACGGCGGCAGGGGGGCCAAGAACCGGGGTAAAAATAAAAAAAAAAATAAAAGGGGAAAGGAAAGGTTGTCCTGTCAAGACCTAGACAACTAACGAACCAAGGAAATAACAACTAAAAAGACGGTGACTATGGCAAATCTCTTGGCAGGACAACAACAGCCAGTCGAAAAGCAACAAACACTAACCAGAGATGGGAGGCATCAAGGTACTTGTACTTGTTTATCGGAGAAAAATAAAAATTTTATAAAAATTATCAATTAAATTTAAACAAAAAAATATATACAAAATATAATATATATTTTTAAATAAGTAAATGAATATAAATTTAAAATATCTAAACATATTTAAGATAAAATATACAAATGAAAAAGAATATCGATTTATTGTATATCGTGAAATATCGATTTATCGCTCAAATGTATATCGGGAATAATAATAAACTGATTATTAATGTATCGTACTTTGCTTCTATTTATATCGATATATTAATATTTTCTATCATTCCTAATAGAGATGAAAAACCCCAATTAAATGTGTTAAAGTGTTGAAGAATTTTATAAAAAAAAAAGTTATAAATATATAAACTTGTTGTTTTAAAATCCATTTACCTATTTTTTAATTTTTTTTTTTCAAAATTTTTTTTTAAGAAGGAAAAACCATTGTACCTTTCACAGCACTGGCAAAACCAACAAGAAGGAGGCAAGCGATGCAATGCCGAGACATGTGCAATGTGCAATGTCCTTTGGGTATACAATTTAAATTGGCATTCCACATGACAATATGTGTGGCGTAGTGAACGAGCCAACAGACAGGTGGCTCTACCTACCTACCTTTCCACAACAACAACAACAACAACAAAATTACGGAAAAATAAGAAAAGATGGTGAAAAAAACAATAAGGAAATAAGAACCATTGCCGCGTCGCAATCAGAGTTGATAATTTCTTTGCCGGCAAAGAGTGAAGAAAGAGCGTTCAATTATCGCTTAAATGCAACCAGGCACCTAGTAAACAATGAATTAATAATGAGATTTGTTAGGGAATTGCTGGTCTCTGTCTGTTGGTAGTTTCTCTTTCTGTCTCTCTCTCTTGGTCATTTCAAGTTTTGGCTGAAATTGGTTTCTCAAAGCTTTCAACTTTTATGAATTGTTGCCCAGAGTCCAGGGGGAAATTAATCCACAATAAAGTGATTATGTTTAAGAATTTAATATTGAACTATTGAAGTTGAGTCAGTTAAATGATTGTTATCTTCAAAATGAAACCAAAGTTGGCTTTATTGAAATATAAAATGGGTTGAAACATAAGGATTTACTAGTTAAACACACTTTTTGTCCAATTTTTAAACACATTTCTACTACTATCTACTGATTCTTAGTGACTCCCTCCTGTGTAACCTTCAGCAATTGCTTCGATCCCTGACTTTATATTCCCCACTGGGAACTGGTTCCGAGGGCTTCTTCTACAAGTCCAGTCATCATCAATTCCATCATCTCTGGGGCATTTTAATGCGTTCCCCAGCGCGCTGATTATTATGAAATGTTGTCGCTGTTGTCATTATTATTTCTGAAATCATCAGACCACTTCTTCGTCCCCTTAAACTTGTATTTATATATATATATATATATATATCTTTTTTTTCTGGTTCTGTGGGTTGTCTTCCTTATCGCGGTTGCATCGTCATCACTTGTATATTGCAGTTCCCATCGTCGTGGTCGTCGTTGGAGGAGGAGAAGTAGGGTAAACAAAACTGGGAACAGGGACAAGGGAACCCCGGCCTGCAACGCTTCGGTTGCATTTTGTTGCCTGTTCCGCTGTCTGCTCCTTGGCTCCTTTTTTTTCCCTATATATATATGTATTTGCTATCAACTTTAGCACCTTTCGGTGGTATCCCTTGCGTTCCTTTTCTTATCTGAGCCTTGTAGCTACATAAATGCTTCCACCTTGGCCAGGTCGCTGGTAAAAAGGACATCGTTGGCTTCATCACAACATACCCTGGCCTTAAAGCAGCCAAGACCAAAGCCTTAAAGCTGGTCAAAAGGAAAGTCAAGAGTCTTTAAAAAGTAGTCAGTTTTTCTTTACAAAAAAAAAAAATATAAATAATATTTTTAACAACTTTAAACTTTATTAAATTAAGTTGAAGAACAAAAAACCCAACCCTTGACTACATTTTTCCCAGCTTCATAAAAATGCGCCTTTAAGGACGCTATCTAAAAACCGAAACGAATGCCAAAAATGCCAACTCCCCGGTGCCACATAATTTGTACTTAAATCGAGTGGAAAGACACGACCAGCCGCAATCTTAGACAATGGCTTTAGGAGTCACAATGATTTTCATAAAGGCCACATTTAAGTTAAGAGATATTTAATTTAGGAGAGGAATGACCATTAAGAGGGACACTTGAAATCGCAAAGGTAGTTCAAATTAAAATAAGGTCTCAAGTTCTTTTAACTTAAAAACTGTTTAAAAAAAATCAAAGTTCTTTTAACTGAATTTCTCAATATTTCTCTAGAGGGTATTAACCCATTCGTTGCCTTTTAACTCCTAGTTATTTCTGCTAGCTTTGCCAATTTATACAAGACGGATCCACTGATCACTTTATAAGTAAGTATATCATCATTTATACATTTGCCCAGGGAGAGAGGTAGCCTGAACCTGAGCCGCGATGCGACTTTGTCTTTGTCATCTTGGCTTGGACATGTCTCGTTTTTACCGTTTTCGGTGTCTGGGGAATGCTAAAAATGTTGTGTGGATCTCTCAGAATGAGCCCCTGAAATGGAGAAGGGTAACCAAGGGGAGAGAATCAAGAAGAAACTGAGCCTTAGCCTTAGCCTGAGAGCATTTTGTACAGTTTTGTATGGGTAAAGCGGGCAGGGGTACGGACTTCCATCTCGTTCTGGTCATTTATATTGTGGAGTTTCTTTCAATCCCCCCCCCCCTCACCAGCTACAGCGCCTCAGCTCCTCAGCTCTTCAGTTCTCCAGCTCCATGTGCATGTGTCAAGTGGACTTGTTTAATAATTTATGATGAGGCCAAAAACGTAGATCGTGCGTTGCGCATTGCCGGCCATTAATCATGGCCAAGGCAGAAAAGGCTGGAGAAGGCAGAGAGCCAAAGAAAAGGACGGGTTCCATGGCCAGGAGGAGAGGCGGCGGCACTCAGGACAGTTGGCTGCTGTAGTAAAAGTTCAATTACCCGCCAAATCAAAATTCAATCTGCTTGGACGAAGAGCAAAAATAAAAGCAGCAAAAAAAAAAAAAAACACAAAAAAGTGGACACAAAAAACAAACAAAACGTAAGTAAGAGCAAGCGGACCACAGTAGTCCTCCTCCGATGATGACGGGCGGGGGGGGGAGGGAAGGTACTATATACACTGTACACTGCATATTGACTGTGTGGACCATGGTCTGGAGACTGCAGACTGCAGACTGCAATGTGGCAAAATCAAAAATTCCAAACGCATACGCCAGACAACCATGAAGTGGAGGAGATGCGATGCGATGCGATGGGATGCGATGGGATGCGATGCAGGAAAGCCAAAAGCGAGTCATGTCATGGCGGGTGGATTGGGATGGATGCGACTGATGGACGGACGGATCGGCTACGGGAACGGGAACGGGGGGACTGCCAGGAGGGTTTCCACAGGGGCACATCGAAGAGGCCACTTAGCCACGCCACAGATCAGATGACAGCAGCCCAAGACGCGACCAGGATAACAGACGGCGCACAAAAAAAAAATGAAAGAATGGCAAAAGCCAAAAAAAACCAAAGCCGAAACCCAAACTTAAGCTTAAGTTAAGCCTATAAGGTTTTGGAAATACTCTTCTCCTGGCTAATGAATCGATTAAGATTAAGATTAAGAAATATTATATATTTTTAAATATTTTTCAAGATTTTTCTTAGTTGAAAAATTAAATTACAAATCAATAAATATTTTGCAAAAGCCTCTCAAGACACTTGATACCTTCAAACATTTAAAAAACCATTTTTTAAGTCTTATTTTTCATTAAACAAAATAATTTTCTCAATTTAAAATAAAATATATAAATCAATAAATATTTTATAAAAACCTTTCAAGACACTTGAAACGCTTATCCTAATTCTGATCCTTGTACTAAAACTCCCCCGATATATGCAGATATATGTTAAATCGGAGACAAAGTTGATGGACACCAGGCAGGGTTCGGAGATTGGGGAACGAGTAACGCGGGTTTTTATCCTCAATGCGTGAGTCCCCGTTACCCGCAACAGCAGCAGCCCATCTGCTCCTAGCTCTCTCTCTCTCTCCTCTTATCCCCTGGCCATGTGCGTTGGGAGCTGCCACGTAGTAGGTGCAAGCATAAGCGCTACTAATCTGCTACTCAGTGGCGTATCAGGCTAAAGGCAGCAGCAGCAGCAGCCGAGGCATGCCACCAAACAAAACCAACTGGCAAACAAACAAACGGATGAAATGAGCGGATGAGGTCAGCGGGGGTATGGGGAGCCGGGACTTGGCAGCCGGGAGCAAGGAGCGGGGCGACAGGTCGTGTGAGTGATCAGACAGCCGCAGATTACGTATACGACGCGTTGCTCCCAAGAGATGAGAAAACGGCGGTTTTATAGCCAACTGCAGCTGCATCTTCTTAATATTTAAAAGTTAAAAAATAAATTTAAATAAAATATTTATAAAATAAAAGATGCTGTTATATTACCTTTGACAAAAAAAAATTGTTTTTAATTTATATTTTAAGACCTTTTTTTTTTGTATAAAGAAAATATTTTTCTAGGGGAAAGGATTTTTATTATATAAAAAAAAAATAAAAAAAATAAATCTAGCAAACTAAAGTTATAAGAAAATTAAAAAAAAAGAAATGTAAAAATAAATGTTTAAAAAAAAAAATGTAAAAAAAAATTATTATTTAAATCCAACTATTTTCTCTGCCTAATCCTTGGCTCTCACCTCTGATGGTGAAAAGTCCAGGCAAATGGTGAGGGGACACGCTTAACTTTCTGACTTTTGGCTGCGGCTTCTGTGGCTGCCGCTGCTGCTGCTGCTGCTGCGTCTTCACATGCTGATGCAGCACAAGTCGGAATCGAAACAGCAAAAACAAGTAAGAAAAAGATACGAAAAAAAAAACAGAAATACGAACAAAAAATCCCCAACTCTTGCTTCTTTTCTTATGGCTCCTGGCCTTCCTCCTACCCGCCTCCTCCCCCCCCGAGGCTGGGGAATCTGCTTAAAAAGTCCGCTCAGGTTTTGTCTGTGCCGCAGCAGCAGCCTTCCTTCATTTGTTATTCAAAAGTTTCTTGCTCTTGCCCTGCACTTCCCCTTCTTATTCCTTTCATTTATTTATTTTATTTGCCTGATTTCATTTCATTTCATTTCATTTTGTTTCACTTCACTTCACTACCTGGCCATTCCATTTCATTCCTCTCTATTCCGTTTCATTTCATTCCACACGTACACAGTGTTTTAACTTGATTTTTTGTTATATATATATATTTATATGGAGAACAGAATTTATGTAAGTTCTCTAGTGCATCCTTGGTTTTGGTCACAGGAATTCCTCAAAAAGTCACCAGGAATTTCTACCAACTAAAAAAAAAAAAACTTGAAAATGGAATGACATGTGGGGAATGTTGAAATAAAACAAATTAACCAAAATGAGAGACCTCAGAAAATGCATACAAATGTTTTGACTTAATGGGGGCCGCCAAATGAAGTTAAGAATCATTACCATAAAAAGGTTTTATAATTAAATCAATCAAGAGTTTTTATTTTTTATAGGTTAAACATAAAAACAAGTTGGTGGGAAATTAATGGAGCTTAGCCTAAAATATATATAAAAAAAAAAAGAAAATTGGGAGTGTGCCTACCTTAGTTCCGAGAGATTATTTTTGTGGAGAGTATGGAGAGGAGCTGCAAATATATAAAAAAATATATTAGAAATGTAGCAATACTGTGTTAAAATATAAACTTGTACAGTTATGAAGATTATAAACCACTATAAAACAATTGTAAAATTTGAATTTAAAATGTGGCATTTAAAGTAACAAAGAAATAAAAACATTTTAATAAGTTTTATCTTTATAAAAATTGCATTGCATGTGCACTAGTTCATATATTTATTTGATTTTATTTCCGGACATTGTTTGATAAGCATTTTACCCATAAAACCTGCAAAATTTACGAGCAAATAAAAATGTAGTTTGAAGTTTTTCTTTTTTGTGGAATTTATGGCAACATTTTTGTGATATTTATTTAAAAAAAAACATACATTTCGTTTTAGGGGTTTGATGGTGCCGATAAAGAAAAAATAAATAAATAAATAATAATAATGTAAATATAAATTCATACACTTTTTCGTGATTTTTCTTAATCACAATTTTTGCAGTTTTTGGAAGAAGCTACTTCCGTGGCGAAGATAATGCAGAAAAAGCACGCCGACGGCATAAAAACGACAAAATGGAATGAAAATAAAAAAAAAAATAAATAAATTGCACTACCGCCCCATAATGCTGGCTAAATATGTGTAAACACTAATTATGTTAATTATACCTTTTTTGCGTTTGCCGGTTGCCACCATCACCGTTGACGGTGCCTTTGCCAGCAATTATGCTAATTGTATTTTCAATTATTATATGCTTATTTATTATTATTTCTCAGCGTGCTCGACCAGCTTCATTGTTGTTTTTGCTGATGATTAAAATTATACAAACGAGACTCGATTTATGAAAAATACTGCGAGTAACAAAAAAAAATAATAAAAAAAATTGATGGTTGGTGGAAAAAAAAAGCCAACAAAAATTACGTTGCGTGAATTTTAAGATGATTTTATTATTCCCGGTCATTCGTTTGCAACCGAAATTAAATTGATTTTGCTTTACAGGCCGGACTCCTCGTCATCATGCCCTGAAATTCGGAATTTGCCTTATCGCCTGGTTACTATGGGCCGAGTCTGGACATATAATTACACCCACATGCAGGCAGACATAATGTATTCACACATATTCATTAAATAATTATGTCCATAATTAAAAACGAAGCGAAAGGAGCGGAGAACGGGCCAAAGGGACAGCTGGCCTCGGAGTACAAAACAGTCAGCACGAAAGCGAGCACAATAGCGAGTAAGGTTCGAGAACTTTACCGAGAAGGAGAAGGAAAACAAGATTAAGAACGAGAACGAGAGGGAAGTCGAGATCGAGAATGAATATGATTATGAGATAGGGATAGAGAACTTGAGCGAGAAGGATACAAAATTAAAAACAAAAACGAGAACGAGAACGAGACTGAAAAGGACAACGAGAACGAGAATGATCAAAAATAACGAAATCGAAAAAGAGCAGAAGAATTAAAACAGGATTGAAATAAGGATCAAAAACGAGAACGAGAATAAAAATGAGAACGAAAAAGAGAACGAGAATTGAAGCTAAAATGAAATCAGTATCGAGAACAAATATGAGAACGACAACGAGAACTAGAACGAGAACTAGAACGAGAACTAGAACGAGAACTAGAACGAGAACTAGAACAAGAACGAGTAATAGTTTGGCATATCTTTAGTTTACTTTAATACAAATGATGCACATTTAGAAGCACTTTGGTCTTTGAGAATACTCTCTACTTTGCCCCTAGTCCACATTATGTATTTTGTACTGCTCTGGCGTTTTTATAAATAAACTTTTCATAACTTGCAAGGGCTTATGGTGTTTATTGGCGCCACCTGGTATATTTTAAACGATAACAGCTGCCAGAGATCTATATGGCTTGCTTACCATAGACTGACAGCAGTTCATAATTGCCCCCAGCCCCAAACCATTTCCATCAATCCTACACATTGCGCTCCATCTGAGGGATATATTTTTTTTTATTTTACGCCTGCCAGTGCCATCTTAAAATTGCACAAAAATTGAGGAGAAAATGGAGGTGGATGGTGGCTGGTGGCTGGTAAAAATTGACGCCTTCGCCTGGCATTTGTTTAATTAAAGTGATGACCTCCCTGCAACATTTACGTCCCGCGGCGGCCGAGTGAAAAAATCAGAAGCCGCTGGCATTATTTAAAATGCAACGCAATGCGGCGCTCGAAATGCAATCAATGTGAATTAAATTCCCCAACTGGGACCAGCACAAAGCGTGTGGCTGGAAAAATCCCAAAAGAGAGAGGCGGGGGAAAATCGGGTGGTAAAAAAAAAAAAAAAAAAAAAAAGGAAAAAGCAAAGCGGGGGGGAAACAGGAATCAGAGTCACAATCTGAATCAGAATCCGGCGCAGGTCAGGTCAGGGATTGGGGTCAGTGTTCAGTTCGGCCGCAAATATTTTATCCAAACTCCGTCAGAGAACAGAAAAATGAAGAGGAAAAAACTTATATATATTTACAAAAAAGGATTTAAACAAAAAAAAAAATAAAAACGAAAAACCCTACCCAGCTGGCTGGGAAAAATCAGGAAAATTTAATTGAGCGTGAAATATTTCACCGGGCGAGTGTGTGTTGTGTGTATATTCAAGGTGTTTCTGCAAAATGCTTTGTCAATGTTATCTCTGGGACCTGGCATTTTGTTTATGACATAAATAATTTGTAAATCAGCAAACTTTCAACTTTTCTTCCTTTCGCTCGGAATAAATAAAGTATAAAGCCACCTGAGAGGATTTAAACACAAGCAAAAAAAAAAAGGAGAGAAGGAAAAAGTCGGTTCAACTATTTAATGCATAAATAAGCGTGGGAATTATTTAGATATTTCTCTCCATTGCTATGCATTGATTTTCTCTCAAATATTTATATATATATACATATATACATTTTTTAAATTCCAATTTCGTTTATTTTGTTTTCGTTTTTGTTATGAGAAATTTAAATTGGTTGAAACTTAAATTCTTTTCAGCTTCGAAGTGCAAGTAAATTGCAACATTTTATTTATGGCATTTAGTTCTTAAACATAAATAATATGAAGTAAGACTTTAATTTTAGTATCTCTTCTTAAAGTTTAGTTACCTTTCAGCCCCCCATGTTTGGTTGGCTCCCCTTTTTGAGGAAGTGAAATAAAAGAATTCTTTTTCAATTGCTTTCACTTATTGTTTTATGCTTTGATTTTTTCCCTGTACTTTGTTTTGTTTTGTTGGTCACGCAATTAATTTCTGCACGCAAAGTTTTGTTGGCCGCCTGGCGAAACAATAGCCTTGAACGAACGCCACCCATTGCCGCCCATTGGCTGCCCTTTTCACAGGGCCTTATCTACCCAGGGTCCTATGATTTCTAGCAGAAGGTTGTCTTAATATTGTGAAGAATATATATAAATAGTACTGGGTTTATATAGGTATAAGGTTTACCAGCTGGGTTACCACTTGGAATATGCTAGAACTAGTTGGGAATTATAGTGTCACAAGTGAGGTTTTTTTTTATGTACTGCAGGTTCTTGTCTTTATATTTTGTTTATTTCTTTTTAAATAATATATTAAAATATTATTTAAAATATATAAAGCCTAACATTTAATTTTTTCTTAAATACATATCAAAATTTTATTTAAAGGGTATTCCCAGCTGCTACCTCTGAGGGCATTCGGTAGTCTTTAATGGTTTTCCTTAGGGTACCAGGCATTGTCTTGGAAATTTACCTCCCCTTGAGTGGAGGACGCCTTCACCCACCCTCTTCCCTGGCTAACCCCCTCAACTGCCGTGTGATCGTTATTATTAGAAAAGTTTTATGCACAATATTTTTCTTGTTCTTTTCTCAATTGCCGTTACTCTGGGGCTCTTCTGCTTTTGTCTCCTTTTGGCTACTTGTTGTTGCCTTTGTTTGGTTTGCACCTTCTTCTCCTTGACCAACAGCCCCCTTCCTTTTGGCCCTGTTGTCTTAACCCTTACCCCTGCCAAGGCACACTGGCATTGCTTAACCCCCGAATGCCAGCCATCATACATCGTTTATGTTACGTGACTTGTTTGCCAGATGAATGCAAAATAACAGAGCCCGAAGGAATCGGGGGGAAAAATCGGACAGGGTGTGTTGTTGGAAAAATTCTTACACACACACACACACACAGACACATGTGAGGGGGTGTGTGACGGCTGGAAAAACAGCGGAAAAATCAACAGAAAAAAGGAAAACAGCAGGACCAACAAGGCAGAGAATGAGTATAAGAAATGAGAATTGAGAATGAGAGAAAAGGGCGGCTTTGATAATGAGACCAAATTAAACGATGGCCTACGGGAGAAAGTGGAGACAGCGGCTCAAGATGGGGGATGGTGAAAGGTCGAAGGGACCTCTAGGTTCTTGGGTCGATCAGAGAAAAGAGCAAGAAAAATGATATAAATAAAACAATATAATTTTTAAATAATTTTATAAGATTACTTTTCAAAGCCTTTCAAATTAACAAAAGAAGAATAATATTTATAAACTATTTTAAAGAAAATCCTTTTTATTTATCATATAATTCTTTAACATTCCGCTTTTTTTTCCTGCCGGTAAAGCCTGCCACTTTTCGCCCTCTCACACATTGAAAACTCACGGGAAAACGGTGGCTTTTCCACCCGACCGACTTATTGTAAAGTTTTACGCTGTCTCCGGTCGGCCTCTGAGCCTTAATCATTTTATCGATTCCTGTTATTGTTGCTGCTTTTAATGCATATTAAACAGATGTAAAAATTTACACTTCAATTACAACAACTTAAGCATGAAGCACAACAACAGCTGGAAAGGATATTCAGCAAAAAAAAAATGGAAAATGGAAAAAAGGAAGCCAAACGAAGCCGCTGCAAGGATGAATGAACGAATGGATGGGAAAAAAGGCTGAGAACTGTAAATGATGCTGCAGGGGAAATCACAATTTAAAGCGAAAGACAACAAAAACAAGGTAAATGAAGGGGAAAACAGGAGCACAAGGGAAAAAAGAAAAACAATAATATTAAGAAGAAGAAAAAGTTAAATAAAATCGAAGAAAAGGGGTATAAAAATAAGGGTTTCCTATATTACAAGTCGAATACCCTGGAAAAGTCTTTTAAATTTAATATATTTCAATTATTAAAATATAATTTATCAATGTTTTCACAACTTTTCAAGAAAACTTATTAAAAATTTTACAAACTCGCTGTAAAAATCAACAATACCCTGTCAGCCTTTTAGGGCATCAAATAAGGATCTCCGACTTGTAAGCTGTTTTTGTTGCGGCTAAAATTACAAGTAATTGAACCTCAAGATGTTGTTCCTCGATTTTTTTCTCCCATTTTGGGGAACATGTGTGCGGCATCGGTGGTAAATAGCAACAACAACAAGGAGGGGTGAGGTGTAACAGCAGGATACGGAACCCCGAGAAAAATACAAACCGTGAACAAAAAGAACAAAAAAAAAAAAAGAAAACAAAAAAGGTTTCATGGGAAACGGTGGCCTTTTCAAAGGGGGCGTGGCAAAATCGCAACAAAAAAAAAAACCGAAAAGGAAGCTGGGGATGTGTGTACGCTTTATCGATCAATCGATCATACTTAGCTGGGACATAAACCAGCTGTCGTACCTCCTCTTTCCATCTCTCTCTCTCTCTCTCTTTCTCTCTTTAACGGTAACCATTAACCCCCGAGCGACACGCCCCATTTGGTTCCGATGGGCGAAATGAGATCAGCCAAAAGGTGTTCAGAGATCTGCAAGAAGAGATCCCCGGGACACGAAACACATTTTCGGTTTTGGATTCGGTTTCATGTCCAAATATTTGGAAAGCAATTAAGTGAGGCGGGGTGATCCCCGAGGATCTTGAATATATATCAAAACATTAAGCTAGACCTTACGGTTACCCAGTAATTTATAATCATTTTTGTTGAAAAATAATATTTTAAATAAATAATGAAATAATAATAATAAAATTACCTTTTTGAAAGCTTTAAATTATTTGGAAATTTATTTATAATATTTCTTGAAAAGACTACCTTAAATATTCCCTGTTAAAATAAAGAAGAATTCTGAAATTCTAGTCAATATTTTGAAATGGTTTTCCCCACTCTACAGGAACAGCATAAATTCAACTTATTTCTCACAGATTTCAAAGTAAATATGCAAAATATTTCTTAGTACCACATTAATGCATCAGGCCACAAAGGGAGTGGGCAGAGGCGTCGCTCTGGGAGGGGGTTCTGGCTTTTTCTGGGGTGTGACTCGCTTGGCTGGGCGACGTCACTCACACTCAGAGACCAAATGTGGGCGAGATAGCTCAGGAAGCGACTACACAAAAAAAAAAAAAAAAAAAAAAAAATGAAATTCAGTAAAAAACAATACAGGAAAGAACCCTGAATACCCTTCATAAGAGAGGTATTAAAATGCTCATTATAAATCACAAGTAATAAGCATTGATCTAGACACTTTAGACTTCAAGACTTTGCATATATGAAATAGATCTCCTTGAACCTATATGCTTAAACCAAAATTAGTTTTACACCAAAATCTTTGAAGAAAACACACAATATAAAGAGAAAGAGTAAAAGAAAACCGAGCTATGCGAAAAGCGTGCAACAAACTATGCCTTCGTCTTGCTCCAACTTTGGGCTTTAACCCCCTCCATCACCCCTCCTCCCCCTGTAGACGACGCGTCGTCGTCCCGCTTAACCCCTCGGTGGCTGAGGCCAAGCTTAAATGTTGGCGGCATGTCATGGAAATAACATTAAAAACACATTAAAACCGCGAGTTTCTGGCCAGTCAACAGCACCAACAACAACAACAAACAAAAGCTAAGCGATGTGAGAAGCCCACAGATATAACCACTACACACACACATATATAAAAATATATATATATATATATAAAGATATATACTTTTGTGTCTGTGTGGACAAGGCAGAGCGACAAAGATGCGTTTCTTCCTCTTGGCAGACTGTCCCCTTGTCGCTGTTGTTGATTTATTTCACAGCAACAACAACACCAAAAAAATAATAACAATACAAAAAAAAGTTATGAAAAACATAAAAAATAAAAAGTTGAAGAAAGAAATGAATACCATAGAAATACCAGGACAGGAAAATAAGAACAGGGATTTGGTCATCAAGTGCAAAAATCTTGGCTCTTATATTGTTGTTGAGATTGTTGTTGAATTGTTGAATTAAAAATGTAGAAAAATATTTTTCCTTATTAAAATAATATATATATTAAACAAAAATTATAAATAATACTTAAATCAGGTAAACATGCCTCCAATGGTGACCCCAATGATGTGCCATCGGATGTGCAAGAAAAACTCTAAGAAAAATGCAAAGCCAAGCCCCGTTGTTCCAGCCTCAAGAAAAATAATAATAAATTACCAAATATTGTACGTACCACGTACTATAATTATGGAAACAATATAAGATGCCCGGGCAAAGAAAATTGCTTCCGTTTCGTTGACCCGCTAATCGTCGGAAAAGCAATTAAGATGATTTTTCAGGTGATGAGCGGAAGGGGAACTCCGCACAACAATTAATGCCAGCCAGCCAAATCGATTGGCATCGCATATATTGTATATAGTTAATGCTAACTATATGTTTGGCAGTTACGCCTCATTAACTACATGGTAAAAGCCCCACCTTCCTCCCCCTGTCAGCGCCAATAAATACTACAATGAAAATCGAAAGAGCGGCGGAATAAACAAATTGTAAATTTACAGCACGTAATATTAACGAATTTCTCGTTAACAATTTCCAAACAGCCACCATCATCATCATCAGGCAGAGGCAGAAATTAAAAATTTTGTTTGCCAATCGCACGTCAATGAATTATCATTAACAAAACCAATATACATTGGGATTGGGGGAGGGGTAGGGTGAAAAATGGTGCGGGAAAAATCACTATCATAATTGAGGTTAACCCCAAACAAATGCCCAGACTGAGAGAGAGTGAGAAAGATCAAATTGATGGAGCCACGAACGGGTATTACAAAAAGCTATTCAATAAGATGCGTAACGGGAGTGCGAGTCTGTGCTTGACTTAATATATAATTTTTTAATTTATAAAATCAATTTTTATATATGACATTAAACTACCCTCCGTAAAGCTGATTCTAGTGAAAAATAAAGCTACTTCACTTGAAAAACGATTAATAAACTCAGCCGTTTGATGATGACACACGACTTGACTCACTTTCAAAGCCCCTGAAAGAATCGATTTGGCAAAGTTTAAAGCGCGAAAATAAAGGGGAAATCCAATAAGTAAAAAAAAAGTGTGGCTTGAATATATCAACAAAGAATTATGTATTTACCCAAAGACTAGACGGCGTCATGGGCTTTATCAGCGAAATTCTCACACACCGCACCCTTAACCCCTTGTTGTCGGGCTCTAATCAATTTGCTTTGAACTCCAAAAACTCAATGAATGACTTGACGCAATATGAATATCGTACATTGATATATATACATGGGGTGTATGCTATATACACACTCTCTATATATATAAATATGTGGGTATATATTGTTTGTTGGCTTATGATTGATGATGCCATTGATTGATGCATGACGCGCTTTCCTCGCTTTTCCAGGCATCGTCGCGTCGTTTGTTGCCTTTTAATTGAATTTCCGAAAATATGCTGAAACTCAACTTTTGCATGCTTATCGGGGTAATACACGAAATACCTCCACCTCCTTCTGCTGCTGCCAAAGGAAAAAGTGAACAAACTTTGTTGAAAATTTATGCGGAACGATAAGGAAATTCGTTCGCCGTCATCGTGGAAAAACATTTTATTGCAACATCATTCGACGGTTAACCGCAAAAGGAAAGAAAATTATAATAATAATAAGAAGAAGCAGGCGAAGGGGTGGTGATAGATATTTTTTTCCTTGCTATCTTTTTATAGTACTATAAATTTATTAGTTTACTTATGGATCTATTAAGTTTGAGGCTTAAAAATATAATTTGATTAAGGAAAGATCTTGTTAAGCAAAAGCAGCTACATCTTCAAACTAAACCTAGTTGGGAATTATAGCCTATCTCTGTTATTCATTTTAAAAATAATCTTTCATTTTTCTTTGCCTAATTTGAAGTCATCAAAAGCAGCTTCGAAAAAAGTGAAATATGGGTGGGTGAAATAAAAATAATGTGCAAAATCCTTGAAAATTGCCTTCGATGTCTGCTTTTTATGATGATATAGTACACACACTCCACTGCCGCCGGCAACTTCCTGTCTTCGCCTTTGCCCTCAAGGCTTTGATAAATCGCCAAGGCAAATCAAAATTGTTTATAATTGTCATATTTTTCGTTGGCTGCCCTACTGCAGGAAAAAGTGGCCAACTTCGCTCCTCTCATCACCATATTTTTTTCTGGTTTGATGGGGCGTTGTGGCTGACGACTAATGCGGCACCTTGAAATGGTTTTTATGGTCATGGCGTGCGTTGGGCCATTTCAATTAAACGTCTGCGATGATGATGATGATTGGGCCAAGGGAGAAGGGAGATGGGAGGGAGGAGGGAAAGAGGAAGTCCAAGTAGGAGTTTTCCACTGATTTTCTGGTGCACAGCAAGAAAAATTGTAACCTTATCATAAGTAATAAACATTTTAAACTAGCAAAAACTTTCAGATATATATCTTAAAAATATATATAAATAAATTTAGAAATTTTGTAGGGCTTACGTAAAGGATTTCCTTATTTTTAACGAACCTGCAAGTAAAAAAAGAAAACATAATTTATTAGTTAAATATTTAAATATTTTGTCTAGTGTTTAGGTTTTATGTTATATTTCTTTTTTTTTTGTGAAGTTGTGTCGTGGCCATAATCACAGCCACTTTGTCACCCACCCAGTTTTGGCTCACTTCATGTGGGGTCCGAGGCCCCCCTGCCCCCGTTTTCTTGGCTTAATGCAGCTGCCACACGCAAGTGGCGCATAAAAACAAAATGTTTTGCGGGTCTCTCTAACTCTAACTACAACTCCCAAATCCGCCGCCCATCCTCCGTGTTGGTCTCCTCCGGCTAACCGGAAATGAAGATGATGCAGCACAAAAACTATGAAATAAATAAACTTACATGCCACACCATGGAGCACTAACAGTGTATATATACAAATATATACACAGAGAAAATGTGTGCATAAATGATGCTCAAAGAGGGAAAATATTTTGAAAAATAAATAAACAGAATCCAAGAAAAAATTTAGATTTAGGGAGTTAGGAATAAGGAAGAGAGGAAGGGTTATGGGTATGGGTATATTTATTTATTATATTATATATTATATTAAATTTATAGAATTTGTCAAGGAAAGTTAAAAAAAAAAACCTTTGGCATTGCCCCAAAAATTGATTAAAAAGTCCTAAAGTTTATTGCTCTTAAATACCATAGCTTTTTTCCTTCTCTTTTTAAGTTTCATTGTTTTTTTTTTTTTTTTTTTATACATTTAATTTAACTTTTCATTGTGTGTGTGTTTCTCTCTTGGCTGTTGCATAATTAATTTTATAAAAATAATTTATTTAATTGAAGTTCTGTTTGACTTTTGAACAACAAAAGTTGTGCTTGTCTTTTGTCCAAAGCGTCAACTCTTGCATTATTTTATTTCGTTTGTTCTTTTGTTGTTTTTTTTTTATTTATTTATGTGAAAAAGAGCAAAAAAGCTGAAAGTACAGACAAGAAAAGAAGGAAAAACAATTATTTGAAGCGAATCTGTGAAGCTTTTAAACTAATTAAGCTAAAATGAAAGCGTTTTTAAATGTTTGTCTTTAACTTTTAAAGGTTGTTTTTTTTTTTTTGTAAGTAAGAAAACCCAACCAAGTGCTGCTTAACATTCAATCATAAAGATTGAAAGGTGAAAATGAAAAAAATGAAGTCACCTTTTTTAGCCAAATTGATGAGGTTGCCACACCGTCTATATATCTATATCTGGAAAACCCCGTCTACCCATTTTTCCACTTGGACTTCACCCAGACACCTTTCACTAGCCGCCATTTCACAAACAAATGACAGCTTCACAAATAAAATCTAGCTACTTGGGGAATACTCAGCAATAAACTTGAATAATGTGTTATTACATTATTTATATAAAATGTTAAATATCCTTTAAGTATAATTAAAAAAAAATTATTATTCAGAGACTCAAGCTGTTGTATATTACAAGGTCTTTTGGCTACTCTAATAACACATTGTCAAGATAGCTAATATGCCCCTGCTACCCTCTGATTAGCATTTGTAATTAATTAGCACCTGCCCGCTTCGTTTCGCTTGCTGCCAACAGAAAGAGGAGAGAGAAAAAAAAACAGGGGGAGACACACAAAAAAAAAACACAGATAAATGGTGGAGGTAGGTGAATGGAAATAGTCGAAAAGTTGAGAGGAAAAAACAAAGTTGAAACGGTGGCAGAAAAACACCACAAGATTGCGACCATGTAGGCGTTCCGTCTTAATGATCCCGAGCAACCGCCCGAACGCCCCCACTCCACTACTATTTTTCCAGCTCCCAACCGCATTTTCGTGGGCAAAAGTGTCATCCAAAATTAATTGCTAAACAAATGTCTAATCTTTGCCATTTAAAAAGCGCATAAATCAAGCGCAAATCAAACACTACAAGATACGGGTATACAATTCAGAGCCAACTTCAGTGGCACAAAAACACATGACAATTTTTATATTTTTTCCGTCTGGCTGTGTTTTTTTTATTATTATTTCTTGCCTCTTTCTGTTTTGTGTCTTTGGTGAATGGCAAGTGACTCAATTGGGGGCAAGTGGCAATGGAAATTAAAATGAAACAGAGAAGCAGAGACAAAATTGGGAGATATAAGGCGAAAGAGGACAAATTAAAAATTGAGCGAGTGAGTGAGGGATGTGTGGAATTATAAAGGAAATGAGAATATTCAAATTAAGAAATCTTATTAAAAAGAAGACTGAGAGAAACTGCACGCTAGTTGGGAAAATAATTAGCTAAAATTAAGTAACAAAAAAACGGAAATTCTAACATTCATTCATAAAACATTTAATAAACCAGAAAGAACGTAAGATAATGCTAAAACTAGTTGAGAATTATTGTTTTTTCATACATATTATTTTTTTTTTTTAAATACTTTTTTTACCAATTTAATTTTTTTATTTAATGCATTTAATTCATTAATTCTTAATTTAAATATTTATCCATAATTTTATATGATAATTTTTGGAAAAATAAAATCTAAAGAAAACTAAAAAATGTTTTCAATTCGAATGAAACCCCTTTAAAAATTTAGAAAAAAAGAAAAATATTTTAAAATTTGTATATATTTCCGACATGGCTAGAGTTCGACTCGGCTTTTTATCCTGATCAAGAATATATGTATATGATTTATAGGGTTGGAAATGGCAAGGGTATAAAAATACAAGAAAATTAAACAATCTGTAAATGTAATAAAAAAAAAAAAAAACACTTTAACTTCGCCCTTAAAGACATTCTAAATTGTATAAATTTCAATATATACATATATAGTATATATTGTAGACCTCAAAAGTTCAAAATGAAATCTGTGAGCTGCCTCCGAGGAGTGGCCATTGCCATTAGACAGAAGCTGGGAAAAGTCCTGAAACTCATTTCCTATGCTCCTTCAGCTGCTTGCCCCCCTCTATCTCCTGTGCCATTTCTTTATAGTCCAGTGTCCTTTGCCTTTTCCCCAGGACACTGCCCCCATCCCCAATGACTTGACTTGCCCCTTTGCCCTTTTTCTGGTGCGGACTATCATCCATTTATGATTTAGTCGCTTCCTACTCTGTCCCAGTCCCCCGAAGACTCTCTCTCTTTCTCGCCTAGGTTGGTTGCATTTTTATTGCCAACTTTGTTGTTGTTGTACACACAGTCAACACCTACAACACCGAAAAGGCAGGGGCAGTGAAATCTAAAAGGGGACGGACACGGACACTACTCTCTGATTTTTATTTTATTTTTATTTATTTTTAATAAATATTCATGGAAATTGTTGAGGAATTAATTCAGTGTATTATTTTATAATATATTATAATATAAATATTATATTTTAAATATTAATTAATATATTTTTTACATGTAAATGTATTAAAAAAATATATAAAGTTTCATAATTTAACGACGCCACTGAACTCTGCACCCCCTTTTTGAGGTCCTACCACCCACCCAGTGGGAAGTTGCTTTTCCCTTTTATACAATTTCGTATTTTTTTGTATTTTTTGTTTTCCACTTCACTTTTTTTTTTTTGTATGCTCTCTTTGCCTCTCACTTCGCACTCTTTTTGAGTGCAAAATGTAAATTTTGATGTCACTGGGAAATTCTGTGGCACTGCTACTACTGCTTCTTCCTGGTCTATAGGCCATTGACGAGGACACTGTCCAGCATGGTTAAGTTCGTTGGTTCTTGCACTTTTTCCCCCACACACCCCACCCTCTCATCATTGCACTTTCTCCTCTACAATTTCATGCTTGACTCGAGTGTGAACTTCCGCCTTTTTCCCCCGCCTTTCTTCTTTTGCCTTTCATCAGTTGACTTGTTCGACGCTTTTTTTCTCTCCTGGTTTTCCCTTGCCGTTTTCCCTTCAGTTTTCCCTGCAGTTTTTCCTTCAAATTTTTTGGGAATTTTTTTTCGAGTTATATATATACTTTTTAAAAATGTTTCTTGTTATTTTTGCATTGGCTTTGAGTCCATTTGCAAAAATATTTATTTGGACAATTTTTCATTGGATTGTTGAAGGAAGTTTGTTGCCTTCTTCTTCATCTCCCCGGCGCTTGTTTATTTGCCAAGCAAGGCCCCACCTCACTCTCAGCCTCCCCCTTTTTCGCACTGTGTAAATTTGCGTGCAGCTGGCGCACAATTTTAACACTTCTTGTGCAAATTTGAAGCAGTTCGTTCTCTAGGTATTCTATACATATGTCTGCAGGTATGTACAGTCTGTATCAGTACTGCAAGGCACTGGTATAAATACTTGAAAAATTTATAAAAATATTTATTAATTATTTGTTAACCTTTTAAATCAAATATTTATATTTAAATAAAGTAAATATATTTTTAAAAATGACTTAAAGTTTAGAAAATTATTCATTTGTATATAATTTATTTAAATTATGGAAAATATTTCATTTACAAAATATATATATGAATAAATATTTCCAAAGTCACAAATAAATATTTATGAATTTTCTGTATATATTGTAAAAATTTATAAATATTCTGTTGAGGTGAAAAATTGTGTGGATATTTTTATTTTGGGGTGGACCCGAGACTGTGTTGGCCACAATTAAACTTTACGACTGCAATTTTCATGGAATTTTCCTTCTTTTTTTTTTGTTTGCCGCCTCCGCTTCGCGTGCAACTTCTTCGTGTTGTTTGGGGAAAAGTTTGTTGTAAAATTTAAAGCAATTGTATTCGAGAATATATATATTTTTTATATACAAGAACTTGCGGGGGTTCTTCTTTATCGCTTTTTTCTATGAAAATAAATGTCTGAGAAAGAGTTCTGGCTGGGTTTTGGGTTTGGGTATACGATATAGTTCTGGTTTCATCCACTCTTCATAGAGATCGAAGACAAAAGGCCTGAAAAGTCTTCAAGTTTTGGGGGGAAAGAATAATGAATGGAAGCTGGGAGAGATCCCATCAAAAGCGAAAGAAATATAAAGAGTTTTTGGCCATAAATTCATTTAATATAAAAAATATTCTCATATTTGTATATTGTTTTTATTTTCCTAAAGTTTCCTTAAATATTTAATATATAAATATATTTTTATAAATAGCTTAAATATTTTATAAAACTTAAATCAGTTTGCTTCAAGTTTTTCCTTGGCAGGAAAAATTCTTGTTTTTTTTTTCTATTTCGCCAACATTTCTGAACTCCCACATCCGCCTTTGGTCGCGGAAAAACCAGAAAGAGAATTGGCATCTAATCCAAATTGATTGAATCATTTGCAACATCCGCTTCCAGATCCGTTTTTTGCCATTCCCCAGAATCCCGTCACTCATTTTCCTCTGCTCTGCTTTTGCCTCAACCTCCACTCCTTCTTCCTTCTAACCCTTTTCCGGGCAAAACAACAAACTCCTTTCTGCCTTTTGCCTTGGCTTTTCGACACTAGTTTTGTGTGTCGCCCGAAGCTTAATTAGCCCGCAACGTTAAAGCGAACTTTTTGGCAAAGAACAAGGGTTAAGTGATGATGGAGGGGGAGGGGGATGGATCCGGAGGAAGTTAGGCACACTACAAAAAAAATATTTCGAACAATAAAAGAGTTATGTTCGTTTTAGATATAGAAAAGTTAAAACAAGCTACTTTTTAGGTAAATAAATATAAATACTATTTAATTATTAATTACAAAATTTAATTCATGAGTTTATACTATTTGTCTCTGTGTAGCAGGATAAAGCCCCGCTGCTCATTGATATTTGATTACAGGGCCGCCTTATGGGCCGTGAGACAATGAGACTTTTGTGAGTAAGACACACCCGTTGAAGGTTCTTTCTGTCTTTTGGATTTGTGTTCCTTTTCAAGGCGTTCTTTTTCCTTTTTCTTTTCCTCCTCCGCCTTTCTTCACAGCTTCCTATGCCCATATCCTTGGCTTCCATTCTGTCTCCTTTGGCGGCTGCCTGACATTTGATGTCTGAGGAGGAGGAGGAGGTGGAGGAGGAGAGAGGAACGCGGTCTCGGCCTCAAATTTCAATGAGCATTGGGCCACTTAAGCGGTGAGCAGAGTTCGCTGGCTGCGGGTAACTGTCATCCGATATTTGCCTAAAAGTAGCTCAGGTAGTCCCGGAGACCCGGTCCCAAGAAAAACACGCAGTTAGATATATGTACATATATCTGTGTACACGGTGAGAAAAAGTCACAGGAACAGCATTTCTCCTGTATTTTATTTACTGGACTTTTTCCAAAGTGTAAAACAGTTAATGAAAAAGGGAAAAGAAAAAAAAATTAACCAAAAGGGAGATTTCGAGAAGGAGATGAAGGACCCAGAAGAGAGTTACTTTTTCTAGAAATTGCGGAAATTGCGCTAAGTGCCCTGACACGCAAAATAAACATTGCCCACATTTCCCACTCTCCCTTTCTCTGGCCCCACTTTTTTTCGTTTGTACTTTAATAATAATCCCCTCCTAATACTCGTCTTATAAAAGTATATATAATTCTTCTTACACACGTATATATACATTTTTTTTAAAACATTTTTTGTATTTTTGCGGGTGCAACACACTCTCAAGTACTCAAAGTGAGTCAGTGCAGTTGGCAGAGGGTTTCCCACTGAGCTCCCCCTTTATTATTATTATTTTGTATTTTTTTTATTTTTATTTTGTTTACTGGTGGGTAGGGGTTGCCCAGTGTCGGGCAATAACCCCTTTTTGGACGGGCGAAACAACTGTAGCCCCATCAAAACCGACAACAAGGGGTGAAAAAAAAAAAAAAAAAATGATTATCCCAAAGGAAGCTGGATTTAAAACGGTCTGAAAGGAAGTAAAATAGCCTGAAATCATTCAAAATCTCTGTCAAAATCTCTACTTCAGTGCAACAAATTAATTTGAAGCCTTGGAATATTGATTACTCAGGGAGGGGAGTATGAAAAATAGTGGAAACTAAAATGGTACGAGTCGAGAAAGATTGGTATTGAGTATCTACCTTAAAACTATTAATATTTAAGCTCGCTTTCAGTCAATTAAATAACTTTTAAAAAGGGAAATATTAATTGCATAAGGGAGGTAATATGAAACATTAAATATAAAAATATATATAACAAATATAAAAAATATACAAATATATAAGAAATATAAAAAATATAATAAATTATACTAAATAAAAAAAAAATAATAATAATAACTATCAAAAATATAAAAAAAGTAAAAATTTAAGAAAATATAAAAAATTTAAGAATAAAAAATATTCATAAAAACTATAAAAATTATAAAAATATAAAAAAAATTTAAATATATAAAAATTATAATAAATAAAAAAAAACAAAATAAAAAAAATAAAATAAAATGAAAAAATATCAGAAATATAAAATATAAGAAAATATAAAAAATTTAAAAATATACAAAATATACAAAAAAAATATGAAAAATTTAAAAAAGGTTCTAAAGAGTCTAAAAATGATTATGAAATACCTAAGCTTCTAATTTCAACTTTCTAGTCTTCAGTTTGTGATATATTTCTCCAATTTGGAATCCTGGCGAGTACGAATTCCAGAACTTCACAGCCCCTTTGCATAGCAAAAGTAACGTCGAACCCCAGCAAATGCCATAAAGCTCAGCTCCCCCGAAAAAAAAAAAAAAACAAGAAACAGGAATCGGGCCAACAACCGCAGTTGGTTTCCCTAGTTTTTTTTTTTTTTTTTTTGCAACTTCCCCATCTTTTTGTCGCCGCCGCGCCGTCGTAGTTCTCCCCCATTTTGGTAGTTTCAGAACTCCCCTTTATTTTTCCTTTCGCTCCTGACGCTGTGAGTCCAAAGTCCCGGCCTGGCTTTGATTGAGAGTACCCAGTACCCGGTCACAAAAGGCACTCCCGCAAAAAAAAAGGGAAGCCAGCGGGTTTTTCGGGGGCGAGCTCACAGTGGGAAACTGTGACTGCCACTGTGACTCGCAGTGTGACTGCTGCGGCTCAAGTCATTAGGCTCGCCTCAGCTCGGCTCGTCCCCTCGGCCTTTGTTTGACAATTTCAGCGAGCGAGGGTCCCTCGAAAAGAAAGGGTTCTAGCCCCACAATCTCAAACCCTCGAGAACCCTGAAATGAAGGCACAGTCATTGTGTCTTAGCCTGGCCAAAAACTGGCGTACGAAAAAAGAGGGGATAAATCAGTGAAAGGCTTGACTTGGGGGAGTAGTCACATCCTTGAGGCTTTAACTCTATTATTTTCTTTGCCAGTCTTTAAATAATTCAAGAAGGCAGCCCACCAAGTCATTGCTCTCCTTAAAGAAAATGAAAATATAACGTCTATAATTTATACTTTAAAAGGTATCAGAGTAACAGAGTATCAAGTTTCCAAAAAAGTATCCCTTTAGTCCTGCCTTTCTGGCTATTTCATTCTTTTTTGTTTAGTATTTATATCGTAGTTCTTTGTAGTTCCCTTTTTTGTAGGGAGTTTCAAACGCTAAAAGTCAAGTCAAGAAGGGAATTACATACAAAATATTTTATAATAAATTCCAAAATGGCAAAAGGAGCAGGCACACACACACACGAATGCAAATGGGGCGAATAGACCAAGGCAGGGAAAATAAAGTATTGCAGAAAAACTAGTTTGCAAAGCTCTCCCCCTGCGTCCCCCACTTTCCCTGGATTTTCCCCTCATGTGTAGCAGGAATTATGATGACATACAAGAGAGAGAGAGAGAGGGGTGAGGGGGTAGAGGAAAAGCGAGGGTAATACCGGGGATTGTTGGATTGCATGGCGCTATGTTTTGCCAACTTGTCTACTTAATCCTTACGTGAGGGAGTGGCTACAAAAAAAATATACATATATATAAAAAACATATATCAAGCAGGGGAAAAAGGACAAAATAAAAAAATTGTAATATATATATATAGGTATTTTTATATATTCATATATTGTTTGCGGGGCTAGGGAGGGTCATTCATTTTAATATGCCAACGCTGGCCATGCATAGCTATGGGCGGGGAGGTTGCAATTGGCCCTCCCCCCCACCACGCCCCACACGCCCCAAAACCAGATCCAGTTGGGGTGGCAACCCTAAGCGGCGTCTCTGATTATTTGCATAAATTAATTACAAAAACGTTTCGCCTTCAGCGGTGTCAGAGAGAAGTGTGTGTACACTTCACAAAAATAATAAACAAAACAAAAAAACAAAGAACATATGCAAAAATATTTTAGATAAATTAAATTTATGGAGATTTATATTTTATATAATTATAAATGGAAGAAAAATTAACTAGCAAATTTTTGCTACCAACCAATATTCTATATTTACACCCTTTGCATGTCGCAGAATTCAGACTTGAGAATTATTAGACCTTACAAAAGGTTTTTTTAAATTTAATATTTGTTTACGATTTTATTTGTAAGAATCAACGATATTACCTTATTATTGTAAAGTTTAAATTATTTAAACTCTTAAAAAAAAATCAATTATTTCAATTAATTTAAAGTAATTTTAAAAAATTCTTCCAAGTGTTTAATGGGGGATCCAATGTGCGTACCGCCAGTGGCGGAGGGTTCGTATATAACCAAAAGGTAGGGGTGCTGCTTCTGCTGCGGTGGTGGCACGCACATGAGGTTCGCCAAGGTAAACTTTTTTAATTATGAAAATTAAGTGCAGCGACGACGGCTGCAGCATAAGAAACGCAAAGAGATGAAGAAACGACACCAATGGGGGCGACAGAGAGCAGGGTAAAGTAGGTGATGTGCATGGTGGGGCGGAATAAGAGGGGGTTTATGCACCCCCCAACCCCAAGGCAACTTTATGAGTGTCGCTGGCAAAACAGATGGCTGCATTAATTGGATCTGCAGATTTTTACAATAATCCAAAAGTAAAGTCGAAGAAACACAAATGTGAAATGTAAGTGCAGTGCAGTCTTAATTTTCGATTTTACAACCCCGAGCTTTGCATGTAAATTTGAAATAAAAATAAAATGCTAGGAAAAATGCAATCTTAATGGTATTTTTAGTACAGGAAACTCATAAAAATAGAGAGTCTTACTTGCATGTTAAATGTGTGTTTAAATACTTGAAAAACGTACAAGTATTTATGATAAGAAATAATACAAACTAAAAGAAGCTTCCTAAAAAAAATTTCACAAAACTAACTTCACTTGAAAAGCTATTAAATATTTTTAATAATATTTTTTTAAATCACTTTTAACCATATTTATGCTTCATTATAGGAAGGTGATGATTTATGTTTTGTGTTGAGGATTTTGTTATTCCCAGAATGTCATGAAATACAATCCCTGAAATGCTTTTTTTTAGCTTTAGTTTTTGGCTTCCAGGAAAACTAATTTCGCAAGAGGTAGAGAATCTGGGGAGCGGGGATAACCTAGCCAGTGGTAATTCATTTGGGCCATTACCTGCGCGGATTTAACTGTTTTTCGCTTGACTCCAATGCGGTCTTGGCCACTCCCATTGAATTTTGGCCCAAACAAAAAAAAAATTAAAAAAAAACAACAAAGAAAAAAAACACCTGAGAAAAGCACTTAAAATTCCAAACAAAACCCAAAAACAAAAATTAAAAAAATAAGCAAGCAAAAAATCAACGTCAAACGCTTAACGCATGCGCAACAAAGGAGTCTGGAACTGCCCCCCCTCGAAAAAAAAACCCCTACACCTCTGGTCCCAGAGAATTGGAATCGGATCGCTGGGCAAAAATTGCTTTTTAAAATGCTGTAACTCATTTCGAGTTGTTGTTGTTTCCTTTTTTTTTATTATTTTTTGGTGAAGCTAATTAACTGTTAAATGAGCGTTTCTGGCTTAGAGTGAGCGAGTGAGTGTGTGTGGGTGTGGGTGTGGGTGTGGTTGTGAGTGTTAGTCACTCGACAGATTCAAGAAATGTTGTTAACTTCAAATTTGATTTACGTCTTGGCCTATCTACATCTCTGTTTTCCCTATTTTCCATCTTATTTACACAGAAAATATTTATTTTAAGATTGTATTAATGAAAAATTAAAATTATTACTTTGAAAATTACTATTTCATGTAAATTGCATAATATTTTAATTTAAAAATTTAGTACTACTTGAAAAAGGAGAAAAATATGCAATAAATAAATGTTTATTATTATAATTATTTTATTTTTTTGCTTAAGGTAAAATTCTTTTATTTTTTCCTGTATACTCCTGTAACTTTTCCTAGCTTTTTCTGGAGGTTTTCTTTTTTTTTTTCTTTTGAGACACTTTCACTTGCCTTACAAACGAAATTGTATCATTAGTTGTGGACGCATTTCGCCAGCGTTTTGCAAACGGATTTCTTTGGGTCTTCTTTTATTTTATCTTATTTATTTATTTTTTTTTTTTTGCCAATTGAAGGCGTCTTGGCCTGCACCTAAAGTGCTGTTTGTTGCTGTTGCTGTCTGTCTTGCTGTGAAACCGGAAATTTTTGTCATTAGCTGGGAAATTTTATTTTCGCTTCGTTTCATTTTCGGGGATATTTTTCCGTACGTTTCTTCATTTTTCTTTCGTGTCTCTTTTGAGTTTTCACGAAGCGTTTTCCTGAGACGGCGACCTTATCCTCTGAGAATGGACGGCCGGAAAGGCGAAAGGATAGTCAGTCTTTGGTTTTTGTAAAAGTATATAGAATTTATATTATAGAGTATAAAGGAAGTCAAAGGTTATGCTTAAATTTCATTGAGAACTAATAGAGTTTAGGTATTAAATTAAAATAAATTAATAACTTAATGAAATAAAGAAATAAATATATATACATATATAATTTAATAGATCCCAAGACTCTTCAGAAAATATTGTTAATATTTTATTTTTTTTTTTTTCTTAGTATATAATTTCTTTAATAATATTTAAGTTATTCACATTTCTGCTAGCTTATTCGAATATTTTGCCTTTCCCTTATATCATTTTACTTTTTGGCAATATTCAGGCTTTTCGCTTCGTTCTTTACGCTTTTCCCTTTTTTTCCAACAATTTTTATCGGGCCATGTGAATTTTCGCTAGTCCTGGGAAATGCCCCAAACCCGAACCCCCCCAACCCCCTTTACCCAGACTTTTCCTGGCTGTTGCTTTATCATTTTTCTTCGTCTGCTTTTGCCACCCACCTCCACCTCCCTCTCTTTATTTTTTGGCCAAGCTTAGTTTTTGGGTTCGAAGGCTACTTGCACTGCCAGCGACATATATTCAACCAAAAAAAATAAAAGAAGTATCGAAAAAAAAAAATAGGAGAAAAAAGCGGAAGCAGGGAAAAGCGGGATGGGGGAGAGGCCAGGGGGCGGAAGCAATACATTCACATTTTGTATCATTGTGGGAGTGGCTGTGTGTGTGTGTGTGTGTGTGTGGGAGAGAGGACAAATGATAAATGAATTTGTGATAAATGAAGCATGTGGCCAAAAGTTGAAAATACTTTTTACACACAGTTTTGGAATCCGTTTTTGGCAAGGAAGAGGGGGGGATGGGACAACCCACCCATCTCCCGTCGAGGGGCAGGAGGTTCTGCTAAAGATATATCGAATTATGAGGGGCGGGAAAGGCGGTGCCGCTTATTGCCAGTTCAGATATCAACAGAGTCCGACAGTTTTCGGACAAAAGCTCGCTTCATTAACATTGGCTTTTCCTTTCCACCCCATCATCCCTGTGTGTATGTGTGTGTGTGTTCACCTGTTTTTCCCCTCACTTTTCCCGTCCCTCATTTTGTTATGCAAACTTTACTGGCATTTTCCAAACTAATGGAGTAGCAGCAGCAGCAGATCTTTAGCTCCTGCAAGTGATGGCAATGATTTGCTGTTCGATTTGTAAGCAGTGTACACTCGAACAAAATACTTGTTTTAAGAGGAAAATAAATATAGTGGGAAATAGATTTCTAAATTTATTGAATTATAATAATGTATTCTCTACCATGTAATTATAAAAACAATTTACTCTCATCGTAGAAATATATCCTTAAATCACTAGAATTCCCAACTGGTTCTCTCAACTAAAAAATAGTTCTCTGCGGTATCTAGGATTTATTTCTGTTTAAATCTAAGATTTTGTAAGTAAATTAAGGTAAATATATATTTAATAATAATATAATTTTTTAAATACTTTTAAATTTAATATTTTTCTGTGCACTTCATTCCTCTAGTACCTTCTTCTTTTTCTTTGAGAAAGTAGCCAAACAAGTGAATAAAACGAAGGAGGAGGAGGTGAAGTAGGAGGATACAGAGAAGTAGGAGAAATGGGGAATAAAGGTGTGGGAGTGGGGACCAGAAGTGGAGCGATTACTTTTGAATAGTTTAACAGCTGTTCTCCAAGTGAGTGTGCGGGGGCAGAGAGTGGGAAAAAAAAGCTTAAAAACAAGGAAGGAAACTCAGAGGAAAACTCTAGGGGGGGATGCAGTAAAATAAATGGTCAAGTAATTGAGAATCGAGATTGGTGCGGGGATTAAGTTGAAAATGAGTGGTTTTTTTTTCACAGTGAAATAATTTTAGTTTGGAGCTTTTACAAAAAAAAACAAAAAGCGCTTTATCATTGGTATTAACTTTAAAAATACAAATAAATTAAATGTTGCAAGGGAAAATAGTTTTAAAATAGTAAAATATATAGAAAAAAAATATAACAAATATAGAAATATAAAAAAAAATAAAAAAATATATACACAAAATATAAAAAAATAAAAAAAATATATAGACAAAATATAAAAAAAATAAAAAAATATACACAAAATATAAAAAATATATACACAGAATATAAAAAAAATATATACACAAAATATAAAAAAATAAAAAATATATACAAAAATAAAGAAAACAAAATAAATACCTTTGCCCGACATTTGCAACTTCCTTTGATTTTGTTTTTTTTTTAATTTTGCTTGGCGAATTCTGTAACTTGATCCATGAAAGTTTTGAAATATACAACAAAGTCCAAGCCAATTCTAGTCCCTAGACTCTTTCAGACTCTTTCGTCTAGACAAGGTCTCAAGGTGCCCATTGTTTCGCGTTCTTCTGGTCAGCTAGGATTGTGTGTGTTGCCATGTAAATCAATGCATTATTTTCCCACGTCGTTTTCAACGAAAAAAAAAGCCAAAAACTCATTTATCAGAGGCGGCATTTCAACAACAAAAGCCAGTCACACCAATAACAATAACAACAACAACATCAGCCCACACACACACAAACAAAAACAGCTAAAATGTAGAAGGTGGGGGCAAATATCGAACAAGAAATAAGCAGCATCATCATTTATATAGCCCATAACCATTGCCCACCATATAAGTTCGACTGTATATGTGTGTTTGTGGACTTGAACAATCGTATATGCTGATGATTATATAGTCAAATCAAATTGAATCGAACCGAAAATATAGAAAAGGTTTTTTTAAAATTCTAGAAAATTATATTTTAAAATTCTACAAAAAAAAAAACACCTTCAAAATATATATAAAAGAGTGCCTTTAAATTAAACAAAACAATATAATTCCTATAAAGAAAACAGTTAGAGAATGTAGCCTTCGGTTACACCCTAATTCCAATACCAATTCCTATTCTTTGATTTCTTTTTTTGTTTTTATTGGTGGACAACAACGAACGTTTAATTTATGACCAACATTTAATTGCGAAAATGCAGCTTGTTTGTTTTCCGGGTTTTCTAGGGCGTTATCCAACGCATAGACACATACATTTATATACTCGAATATATATTTCAAATAATGACCACAAAACTGTCATTAGACACGGCGCATAAACAGCAAAAAAAAAAAACAGTGAGGAGGGGAAAAAAAAGGCAGAAAATTAAAGTGGATGGCAAACAGAGCGCATCGATGGCATTGAATAATAATATTTCATCGCTTCGGCAACTCCTTGGGATACTTCTTCTATATATCCAAAGTATATACTTCCTTCTAGCCACCTTTTCGTTCTGTTTGTTCATAATTTGTTTGTATGTGGAGTGTTTGTTATGTAGAAGGTGGGGTTTGTGCATATTCCATTGGTTTAATTGATTCGAAAAAAAAAAAAAAAATGAAGAGAAAAATTCAAATCACGAAAGTGTTAAGAAATCGAGCGAAAGAAGACCAAAGACTCGGGAACCCTTCTATATCCATCTCGTTTCTCCTGCTGCTGCTGTTCAAACAGGTTCTGTCAGCGAACTCTGAAGAATTCTTTTCTTTTTTTCGTTGTGCACAGAAAGAAAATGATTTATTTTAAGGATATTTTCAATAGAAGACTAGGTAAATCTTTCAGAAGAATTTCTTAGACTTGGAGAAACAAAAACAGTACACGACTAGATTGAGTTGGCTGTCAACGCTAATTAAAAACAACTACTTTAGATTAGTTTTTAAGGTTATTTTTAAGATAAAAAGAGAAAAACAAACTAAACTTTATATTTTAGAAATATATTTCTTAAATTCCCATATATAATTTTACCTAAAATTTCTCTCTGTGCTGGAGTTTCGTGTTTTTTCCCCCCTATTTTTGAACCTGCGTGCCCAAGAGCCAACATTCCTGCCTCTCTCTCTCTCTCTCTCACTCTGTCTCTGTTTAAAGTGGAAACCTGTTTTCTCAATAATAAAAACTAATTTATTTACTAGTTGTAGGTACAAAGAATAACAACAACAACAGCACATATGGCTCACAGGTCCCAAAGAAAACGACTGAGAAATATACATACTCCGAAAACCATGGCGACAAAATACAAAAAAAAAATCAGGGAAAAAGGTTCGGGAAGGGGAAACTGAAAAAAAAAACTGCGTGTGTGGCTAATCAGAATCAAATTGATTTAAATTTGAATGGTTCGACGGGTAAAGTGCGAGTTTAAAAGGTGGAAAGAGGGTTAATGGACGGGGGGCAGGGACGGTGAGGCTTGAAGTGAGAAAAAAAAAGCGATAAGTTCCCCAAAGCGGCTCTTCTCTTGTTTGGTTTTTTTTTTATCTGTACTTTCTGATTTCGAACCAGTTTCAATTTTAATTTATTTGTTTTCTTATTTGGGAAAAAGTGTTTGAAGTTGCAGTCGGAATGCTCTTAGATATAAGATATATTTTTTAGGTTTTAAAATAAATAGATAAATTATTAAATAATTAATTAAAATTCTCGTTTAATCTTTTATTTTTTTCCTGAAATAATATTTACACAAAAAAATATATTTTAAACTAGACCCAAAACTCTTCTCGTGTGTTTAATCACAGGTCAACGCTAATTGAGGTGGCAAACATTTGTAGATCGAGGACCAAAAAAAAAAGAAACGACCCGAAAATGAAAAGCCAACAGAGAGAGAGAGAGAGAAGGAGACTGGGGAAAACTAAAATTCGAATGGAGTTTTTGGTGGAAAATTTCAAAGAGTGTGTGCAGCTGGCCAATGTTATTGTTGTTGTTGCTTGTTTTTTGGAAAATTGCAGGGGGGGGGGGGGGGGGAAAAGGGGA
>VNKB01015721.1:64141-112029 GCA_008042735.1 Drosophila leontia
GGGGGGGGGGGGGGGGGGGTAGGAAAAGCGGAAAACTGAAACTGAAGCCGAAGCTGATGCTGAAGCTAAACAAAGAACAATACCCGAAATACGAAGAAAGTATCTTAAAGATACCAGTGCGCTGCACAAAAGCCAAACAAAAGCGGCGGAAGTAACGGGAGGGATAAGGTAAAGTATCTACGAGTCGAAAGCGCAAAGTTTTGCGCTCACTTTTGACACAGTAGATGAGAGCCACCAGATACAAGAAGCACACAGCACAAACACAAACGTACACACACACAGATACAGATACAAACAGCCACACAAGCCAAAAGATACAGATACACGGATGAGTCAGGGACTTTGAGGTTGCTTTTCTTTCGGTGGGGTTACACATCAAGGGGGCCCATGGACCTGGACTGTCCTCAGGGGGTTTTAAGAGGCACAAACCCAGTTGACAACAACAGGTGGCTCCACTTACCTGTCTGTTTATGTTTTATGCTCTCCCAGTTGTTGTTCTTCGTTCAATTACTCCGGCTTGCCGCTGCTACTGCTACTGCTACCTTTGTTTTTCCACCTGGTCCAAAGTCCGTAGCTGGACTTTATTATGCCCTGCATCCAACAGATGCGCCCCAAGTTGCCAAAGTTACCCAAAAGTTATGCTGCAAAAAGATCGCAGGCAAAGAAGAGTTAAGAAGGAAGGCAAGGCTTTGGTAAATTTTCGAAATGTAAACAATAATAGCCAAGCAAATTGCTAAACAATATTGCGTATATTGAAGAGAGCTTCGTGAAGTCCCAAGTTTTCACTTACAAATTGAAATTCTTAAGTGATGTGTAGCCAAGTTTTGAGTTTCCCCTTATTTTTAGTCCTAAAAATTTCTGTATAATGGTATCTAATAATTTCCATAATTTTATAGACTTTAGCTTATGGTTATTCCCTAGCTTACCACCATATTTTGACAGGCCCATCTCGTTCAACAAATGTGATTCCACGCACTTATGAATATTTATTATATTCAAAAACCTAACAAAAAATTAACACTTTTATGTGGACAATCCAGTCCGGCCGGACTGTCTGAGTCATGGCATTTGCTAACCACAAGCTGAGATTTATAGATGACAGGAAGATAACTCTTTATCTTTTTTTTGCTGCTGTTTTTAAAACCATTTTTAAAGCCTTTTCATTTAGCTTTTTTTTTTTTTTTGTTTTCTCCCTTATATCCCCTGGACCATGACCCCAGCTTGTGATGAGCCTTTCTCTCGGTTCAACCGTTGCAAACTTGCCTCAAGTTCAATTTTCTTTTGTTCTATAAAAAAAAAAAAAGAAGTGGGGAAAACGAACTAGTAAATAAAGTTGAATGCGGCAGCCGACAAAAAGAAGATCAAACTTTTGCTAGTCTTGGCAGAATTTTATAGTCAATGCAAAGAAAAATAAATTAAGTGCTACTAATAAAAAAGGGCCTTTTTGGCTGTCTGAATGAGTTGATACCTTTGGCTTAGAGTTCAAACCAGGCCTAAAGAAAATTTTGATTAGAGTATTAAAGTTTTTATTGTATATTAACTAGTTTTTTAAAAAAATATTTGCTTAAACTTTATTAGTTTTTACAATTTTCCCACTACAAAACATGTATACTTTCTTAAAATGGTCTTATATCTTGTTATGACTTTGAATTAACATAAATTATATTATTTTTTACAATTAAATATTAAGAAATATTTTATATTTCTAATTTTTGTCTTATTGTATGACAAAACTCCCGTTGTACCCATTGTCGCTTGAATCTCAGGCCGGAAAAGTCGACTGGAAACGGCGTGAGATACTCAATCGAATTAAAATGCATTCGAGTAGCAATGACACTGACACGCCCCATCATTCCGCCCCCTTTTTCCAAGAAGAAAAACAACATACCAAAAAAAAAAAATATATAAAAAAACGAGAAAAATAAGAAGAAAAGAAGAAAAGAAAAGATATAAAAGCTACGAAAACTGTGGCAAAAGTTATTGTAACTTTTGCCCGCTGGCAAGGCAAAGCCAATTGGTGGGGTGAGGTTTTTAGAGATGTGGGTAAGGGGGCTGACATCCGTGAGGGTGGTGAAAAAAAACTCAGAAGAAGAAAAACTGCTACTGATACCGAAAAACAGAGGCGCCACGCGCCTACTTGCGACGCATTTCCTTCCATATTCCCGCTGAAAATCCTCAGCTTTTTCTGGTGACCTCAATCTTTAGTTCAATGCGTGACTGAACGGGGGTGAAGAGGATGGGGGGGGGGGGGGGGGGGGTCAAGAGAGGCGAAATCTGGCCAACTGTGACTTCCTCTACGGCAGCAACAGTAATAACAACAACGACAACTTTTTACTGTTTTACACAACCAAATATAAAAAGAATGAACCGAGGGTGGCGAATACCCTATAACAATTATTGTTCTTGGAAAAACTGTATAATTATATTTTGTATACAAAAAATGTTACATAATATATAACTTATAACTTATACCAAGAATTTTATTAATTTTAAAAATATTCAGTAAGTGTATACAAAAGCTCAAAACCAAAGATACCTTAAGAAATGTATATTCTCTTGGTCCTGAGGACCTTGTGGCATGAGGACTTTTCTTCAAAGATGCTTTTTAAATGATTAAACGCTCGCTCCAAATTACCGAATTTCTCTCAAGTCTTTTTGGTCAGGGACAAGTTCTTTTTGGTTTTTTTGTTCTCCGTTTTTTTTTTTTTTTTTTTTTTCGCTGTGTTTTGGGTTTTTTTCTTTTCTTTTTGCTGAGATTTCATATGGAATGACATTAAGTCGAGCGAAATATCACGCAGCGCCAAGAGCGCCCTTCTCATTAACATTTACCATTTTTGGGGCTAATCGATTTGAGCTCTGATTTGATTTCAGCCTTATATTTTTTTTGCATTTTAATTTGAGCTTTATAAAATTATAGAATAATCATTGGGACAAAACGTTTGGGTTGTTAAAAAGATAAGGAAATGAGATGTAAGATGAAAGAACAACACAAAACTATAGTTCATTACTTTTTATTTATTGATTTAGATAAAGTTCTCAAGTATGTTTTGAGACTTGCAAGATGTACATTGTACATTCCCTTTAAAGTTAAGGAAACTTTCCTGAACAATATATATATTCTCACGCAGTCAAGTGACAACTTATCTGGGGGTTCTCAGCTTGTCGGCAACATATCAAAATTAAAGAATTATTTCTTCGAAAGATAATTGTGGCTGACATTTGCCTTTTCCCAAAGTATTTCCACCATTCAACGATTCGAGAAAACGTTGCAAACTTGCTGACATGAAGTCATCAACATTGGAGTGTAATCGCCCCTCCGCATTTTTCATTTTTTTTTTTTTTTCTACGCTAGGGAAGGAGTGGAAATTGTTGGCCAGGTCAAGTGGTTGACCGTGAATGGGCAAAAAATCAGTAGAAAAATGTATATAAGAATGGAAAGGAAAACTGTGAACCACTGCGAGACAATTGTCATATGAGCAAGAGCATGACAAAAGTGTTTTTCCCCTCATTCTGTAATTTTTTTTTTTTTTTTTTTTTTTTTTTTTTTTGAAAAGTTTGCCACACACACAAAACAATTTGTCGCTTGTCAGATGGAGGAAAATAGAGGCAGGGTAAGGGAGAGGGGGTGTTGGTCACGGGCGTTTAGTCAGAATTTTTTCAAACGTTTATCAGCCCAAAGCAATCAAAGTCAAGTTACTATGGACCCCTTTCCTGGCCCCCTATGAACCTCCTTCCACAAATTGAAAAATCATTTGGAAATTTAATATCCTCATTCTTTGTTTTTTTCTCCCTCAATTAAAAAGACAAACTACCAAGGAAAACTACGAGAAAATACAAAAAACCCAAGAGGCAAGGTGCCTCTTTTCTAGGTAAACTTTTATTTATCGTTCAGATAAAATAGTCTTGGTCAACGGTAACACAATATTTAATCAAATTATAAATAAAAGCGGGTAAATATATACAAAGGAAAGTGATATTAATAACGCAATAAGGCGAAGAGAAACATTTTATTAAATAAAATACTTATCGATTTCATTGATTGAAGTCAAATTAAAATGAATTAAAGTCTAATGTATCAACTTGAGGGATAGTAGGAATATATTAAAACAACTTTAGACACACTCAAAAGTCAAATCAAAAGTTACATATTTTTTATTTCAATTTTATATTTGAAGTCCCATAACGGTTTTCATCTTTATTTTCCGTTTATTTTCATTTGTCGCACGCGGCGACTGCAATAAAAGTTGAATAAATATAATCTTAAACGGAAGAGATACCACAAGAAAAACAGTACAAAATAATAAAGAAAACAAAATTAAAATAATAATAAACAAGAAGCAAAAAGGAAACCCAAAGATCCAATGTAGAAAACTTGAAATTAATTCATAATTACAAGATCTGTTGAAATCTTGGGTAGAAAACCCAAAGTTCCAAAGTTCGCTGGAAACATTTATATAGTTGACTTTAATCTCTGACTCTCACCTTCGGGTTTCCAAGTATTATCTATCATCTCTGTCCCATATCTAACTCCCAGACTTCTTTTCGATTTCCTCTGCGTTTGTAGCTAACATTGTTCTCAGCGACATTTTACCATCCATTCCAACATCATTTGATTCTTTTATATAGTTTTTCTTTCCTTTCGGTTATTCCATGTCTGATTCTGTCTTTTGTTTTTTATAGCCTGTCGTCTGGGTTCACATAGTTCTCCAGGCCTTCTTTTCATTCTTAATTTCATATTACAGTTAATGGCGTTGTTAACTAACTTTTTGTGGCTTTTGCCTGATTTATTTGAGCATCTTAAACAATTTAATATGAACTATTTGAGTTACATTCCAGAGTTTACTTCTAAATTCTTTTTGGAATTGGTTACATTTTTCGTAGCTAGAAAATTATAGTTCTTGTATTAATAACAGGAAGTTAAATATATCTTTTGTATTATTAAAAAGAATAATATTGAAAGCTTTTATAATTTATTCTTTGTATTAAAATAATTATAGGATCTCTTTAATTAGTCTTGGATAACTAGGAACTATCCTTGTTCTGCGGCTTATGTACTTTAAACTTTGATATTCTCTGGGGAACATATTGATCTGCTGCTGAATTAGACCGCAAAAATTTGCAAATTTTTATTTAGATTCCACTTAATTGACATTCAAATTGCCTGTGGCTCATTAACCGCCCTGCCTCGCCCCTCTTTGGATGCTGCTGGTCCCTGTCGACTCTTGTGCAATGCAACACATTGCCAGGCACTTAACAATGTCAGTTCTCCCCCGGTTTTCCCCGATATTTCCCTCTTTATTTTTCCGCTGCCCCAACTCGCAGGCAGGCCATTTAAATGTCATGCACTTGGCGCGCTAGAAACTAGAAACTAAAAACTAAAAACTGAAATCAACGAAACTACGGTGTCCGGAGTTGCCGAAAATCGAATTTTCTGTAACTGGAAATGGCGTTTACAATTTGATATAATTACATCATTTTTGGAGGAACAAAATACCGTATCATTTTGGAATTTGTGCTTCTGATGGTTCTAAAATGTTATATAAACTCTACTTGACTGTGGGTTCCCTAGTTTAAATAAAATATATTTAGTTCACTCTGCGGTTTCTGTGCTTAAATAAAGCATAATTATGTTGTGCACTTTAAACTCATCAAAACTAACCAAATTTTACCTCACAAGTGTTATTCGTAGTTTAAGAATAAGATTATATTATTTAGATGTTAAAATTGTAAATTATGTTACTTTAAAAGCAAATAAAACTAAAGTTCAACACATAAAGGTTCGCATCGGGTTCTTTAAGTTTTCATGTAGTTCGAGGCCATAAACTTTTAATAGTTAATCTTTGAAACTACATTTTTAAAACATTGAAAAGTCTAGATTTTAAATTTTAACACTTTCCAAGTTCTATTACTTTAATTTGGGTACAAATACAATACGATTGTCTCAAATATAGAATTATTACCAAAATTTAAACTACACTTTTTATAAAAAACACAAAATTTTAATTAAAACATTTAATGCTTCGGATATTCATAATAAAAATTACATTAGCTTGGTTTTTTCTGTATTATTGTTCATTGTTTTCCTTTATACTCAATTTTCAATATTTGTAGTAAGTTTTTCGTCAAAATTATAAATTATTTAAGGCCCGAATTTTAAATTAATTCAAGATCACATTTCAAGTTTTAAAAATTAATTCCCTTCAATAGTTTTCGAGTTTAAAAAGAAAACTGTCGCAAGGGTGCGAGCGGGAGAGGTATGCTCAATTACAAAATAGGGTTTTGCAAGTGAAAAAAAACCACAAAAGAGGCAGCAAATATTGTAATGAGAAATGCATAATAAAGAGAGGGACCAAAGGAGAAAGAGAGCGAGCGCGAGAGAGAGAGAAGAAAAGGCTGATCCCAACACACGCACAAGCACAAACACAGATGCAGACACAGGTAGGCGAGATCTCGCTCGTTCTCCCTCTCTGTCTCTCTAGTTCGCTGCCCCTCTTGCCATCTCCCTTGCGCAAAATGCAAGTGAATGGTGCAGCATGCCACAAAAACAACACTGCGACGAGGCCTTTACTGTATATTCTCCTCGTCCGCTTCATTCTATTCCTTACTTCACTTCACTTTTCCTTACCTTTTTTTCCTCCTCGCTTTTTGCGCTTTCTCGTATTTTGTGTTCGGCAGGAATTTTTTTCGGTAAACTTTGCAACTTTTGTTTTGTTTCTCGTATTTCTCACTTTACTTTCCTCGGTTTTGGCACTGACTCTTAATTCGTAGCTTTGATTCTTCGCTTTGCCTTTATTCTTGTGCACTGGCTCACTTTTTTCTCGGCGAATTTCCCTCGTTTTGGGCACAGGAAAAAAAATGCAGCGATCGGGAGGCTTTGTTCCCGCAGAAAATGGTTTATCCTTCCAATCGAAGCCAACAAAAAAAAGTAATAAACGAAACGGGGCAACAACAAGCGGGGAGAACCAAAGACGCAAACGGAAGAAACACAAGCCAAATTCGGACGATGTAGCGAGCGATTCTCGATTTTATTTACTTCCTTCTCCCTCCTTCCTTTATTTTTATTCTCTTCCTATTTGTATTATTTTTGTGTTGGATTTTTGGGAAAAGGCAGGCGCAATTGCAAGAAGTGCGGGAACCGGTTTTGTACAATTTCTCCTTTGGCCACACACGCTCACACACGCGCCCGTTGACGAAAAACATCCGTAAAACACCGTTTCCAAGGTCCGTCCGCAAACACCGATCGAAATAACTGTTTTTAAAACATCGATTTTCACTATTTTTCCATCCGACCGGCCCGAAATCTCAACAAAAAATTCCGAATTTTTGCCGTAAACACCGTTTCCTAAAATATCCAGGTCCGTCCGCAAACACCGAAATGCTGTTTCAAAACATCGATGTGTGTTTTTGCTATTTTTCCATTTTCATCCGACCGGCCCGAAATGTTTTCAACAAAATGGTTGCCTGCACTTGTATTTATACCTTCTTGCGCAGTCCGACAGTGATGTCAGATTTTCGAGCCAGAAAGCGGGATTACCAAAATAAATACTTTTGTATATTTTTTAATCGAAAACCTTGAACAAACGGTTCCCAATTTAGTGTTAAATTATTTTATATATTATTTATATTTTCAAAAAGATTCGTAAGTTTTTCTAGACGCACTGTAAATTTAAATATCTTTTTTTATAATTATTTACCTTTTATTCTTTATTTTAAGAAAATCGTCAATAAAATACCACTTAATTTAATTTAAAAAAATTAACTTTAATTTTCTTTAAATTCTTAAATTTTTTAATATTTTTTAGTTTCTATTTACAATTAGTATTTATATAATTAATAACCAGAAACCCGACGGAATCGATCTCTCTCACCCTCTGGGCTGCTTTCGGCTCTAAAAAAGCTAGAATTTGCCTGATGGGAAAAAAGCGGGAATGACACCACAGCAGACCGAGCCGAGCCGAAGGCCGCCGAATGGACTCAAACATGTTGCGTGCACATGGAACATGTTCGAATGGAACAACTCAATTCGACGGCTTCAAACAATGTCCAACAGCGAACGGAGTTCCAATTCGAGTTCGAGTTGCAAATGGGTTCGAACTTGGATGGTAAACTATTTTTTATACATTTTAGGATTATGTTTCGGGTTATTTAATGGAAAAAAATATCTATAATTGATTTTATTTTAATTTTAATTTATTACATTTTATTTATAATTTTAGGGAATTATTAGGAGATTTAATAAACATAAAAAGGTGGTTACAAAATGCGAAGATTTAAAAAAATTTGTAGTGTTTTTTTTTAATAAATTAAAATAAATTTATAAATATAATAAAATTATAATTATAATAAAAATATAACCCACACTTCATACAATTTTTTTTTTAGAATTGAGAAAAAATAAATTATTTTTAGGGTAAGTAAAGGAAATTGTAATTTTATTTTAGAAAATTTATCGTTTATTCTTAAATCTAAAAAAAAAATATTTTTATGATTGAATTTTAATATTCCATATTTGTTTAATCCATGATGAAATTTATATTATATATCAGAAATTGTGAAATTTTTTATCTATTCTTTAATTTAAATTATAGATCTATAGATCTCCCACGAAAATAAAAAAAAATCTTTTATCAAATTCAATAAAAACAACAAAAATCAATTCTGCTTGACCAAAAGTCGGAAAATTCTCTGCTCTGGCATTCAGACATTTCGTATCGGGTTTTTTGCTTTTATTTTGCTTCTTTGGCAGGAGTTGACGACGGCTGTGGACCGGTTCAACAGGATGCAGGAGAGCCAGAGATAGAAGTGCTACCAAAACAAAGCAAAATAAAGGGAAAATAAAAGCAAAATAAAAGCAAAGACTGGAAGCTGGAAAAGAAGGAGTTGCCTCCGCGCAGGAGTTGCTCTTTTCGGTCTCGGTCTCTTCGCCTTTTGGCAAAGAGCAAGAGAGAAGGAGAAAAAGCAAAAGCAAAAGCAAAACATAAAAAGCAAACTACAAAAAGCAAAGTCAAACCAACCTGACAACAATTTCAGGCACCGCTCTTTCTTGCTCGTAAATGTAACTAAAATGGCAAGCGGCGAGCGGCAACAATAATAAACCGGTTGAGGTTCGTGCGCCCAAGGAATGCACAAAAAAGCAAAAAATTTAACATCAACAACAAAAGCAGCAACAACAAAAGCAGCAGCAGCAGCAGCAGAAACAGCAGCAAAATGCAATGCGGGAAAAAATAGCAAGAGGCTCACAAGGCATTGGACTGCAGAAGTACAGGTCGGCCTTCTTGGTCCTTTAAATTTTTAAACTAAATAAAAATTATTACCATTATTTGTTTACATTTTATGTACATTGTATTTCCATGTTATAATTAATAAAAATTTTTTTATATAAAAAAAAAAATAATTTTTTAGGAAGAAACAGCTGTTTTCTAACTTAGCCTTGCTTCACTGTACTTAAAGCCTGGTCAGTTGGATTGGTTATTCCCCTCGCTCACCTTAGTGGCAAAAAGCACAAGGAAAAACAAAAAGCAAAACCAAAAGGAATGACATAAATCTGCGTGGCAAACAAAAGACTCAAGCAACGAACGTGCCACAAAAGCGTGTTGCAACAAAAGCTGAAGCTGAAGCCTGCAACTGGATTACTGTTACACGAAAACACCACAAGAGCTAGAGAGAGACAGAGAGATAAAAAGAGATAGCTACAGCCAGCGACATGGGGTCAAAATGTTGCGGGTCCGCGAACTTTTGTAGGTGAATTGACTTCTGCTCGAGTCACCCCAAAAATGGTAAATGGGTGGGAAGCAATCAGCGGATGGTAGGAATAAAAAAATGAAATAAAAATAAATAGAAAAAAATTAACAAAGAAAAAATTAACAAAAAATAATAATAAGAAAAAGATAAAGGAAACAAACAAGAAGAGATCAACAAAGGAAAACTTAAAGATTTAATAACAAAAATCACATAAAACTTTATTATTTTAATATTACTTACTAAAGTATTTTACTCCTTTGTTATTAATATTTAAGGTTCTTGTAATTTAAATGAAATTAATGAAAAATTGCAAGGAAATAAATAAGATCTAAAAATGATCATATAAACTTAAGGTTCAGAATAAACAAATAATAAATTTAACACAATTTTTTAACAATACAAATCAATTTTAAAATATATTAAAAAATGTTTAATTTTGTTACTCAATATGAAAGTGTTTATATATAAATAGAAATTTTAAACAACAAATTTTCGAACTCAATTCAATCAATAAAAAAAAATGTATTATATATTTCCCATGAATTCACTTATTTATAAATAATAATTTTAAAAAAATTTCAATTGTTATTAAAATTATATATATAAAATCCAGTAGTTCTCAACAATTAATTTTAAATTAAACAAATTTTTATATATACAATTTTATGTATACATATTAAAGGGCTGCGAAAATATTAAATAATAAATATTAAATTATAAATAAATAAATATTCAATTGCATTTTTAAACAATTGTAGATTTGTTCCTTGAATAAATATATTTATTCATTTTTTCTATATCAAAACTTATAAAAATTACTCAATATTATATAATAGATATTTTTAAAAACTTTTTAAACAACTTAAAAAACTTACCAAAAATATTAATATTTAAAAAAAAAAAAAAAAATGTTGGCTAGCCTTATTAAAAACCCAAAAAAATGGCAACAAGTGACCATTTAAGCCCCCATTTGGTGGCCGAACTCTGAACTTTATTGTCTCTGCCCGGTCGCCAGTTGGTATTTTGGTATCACCCGAGTCTCATTTATTGCGGTTTTGTTGTTTTCCTATTAACTGCGGAGGTTATTTTCTTTTTTTTCTTTTTCCTTTGGCCACTTAGAAGCCGCCAAACAAAACACTCGGCATTTCGGGGCAAAAATTGCTGCGCACCACGAAAAAATATGACCCAAAAAAAAAAAAAATAAACAAAATGAAAATGAAAAAACCGCAAAATAAATAAGACGAAAATTATGCAAAGCGCAGACAAATGCGCAAATTTGAAAAATGCCACAGCAACAACAATGGCCAGCAGCTGCTGCTGCGCTTGGAGGCCCCTTTTTTAAAAATCGGAAAAAGAAAAAATAACTAAAAAAACTTAAAAAAAGTGCGGGCGCTAAGTAGACAAGTTTCTTTTAAAGAATTAGCAATACTCTAATTTAGAAAGTTAACTTTTAGATAATTTAAGCTATATTTTAAGTAGAAAAGTGGAAAATTTATCAAAACAAATATATAAAAAATATAGTTTTGTTATATTTTTTTTTGATTTATAATTTATTTATTTTTCATATAATATATATTTTTATTTCTTATATTTATTAAATCATATTATTTTTTTTTATATATTTTTTTATTTATACTCTTTTTTTAAATTATATTTTAAATATTTATATTTTACATTTTTATTTGTAGAGTAAGTAAAAAAAGTTTATGAAATATTGAGCCTGGAATATTGTTGTTGTTTATACATTATTTATGATATTATTTTTACAAATATCTTAACTTTACTCAATTTGTTAATAAATAAATTAGATGCTAAGTACTTTAATGTTTTAAATAAAAGAAATAAACTAAATAAATATAATAAATATAATAAAAGCCAATTTCTTTAATTATTGATATTAAATATACGTTTTAACTATATCTTGTATACTGTTTATGTTTATTTTATTATTTAATTATTTTTTTTTATTTGTTATTATTTATTTATTTTAATATTTAATTTATTAATTCCCAAGAAAAGCCAACTGTACGAGTGATTTTCTCTCTAGCGAAAGCTTTTCATTTATCAGGAATAAACCGATTTGATGAACCGACGTGTGAATATGTGTGTTACCCATCCCAAAAAAATAGTCAAAAAGAAAATATACACAACAAAAAAATATAGGAAAATTTCATAAGAAAAATAAAGTTAGAAACACTTAATATACACAATAGTTTATAAAATAATAATAATAAAAAAAGATGTTAATCATAAAAGTTCCAAAAATATCTAGGATTTTCTTGATTAGATTTATTACATTATTTTATTATAATTTATTTTCTTATTTATTATTATTTTATTTTATAACAAAATGAAATATATTTAAACTCAATAAAAATATTTACTATAACTTCCAGAAAACACCTAGTGAATATTAATAGTTGAAAAATGTTTAATTTTAAATATAAATAATAAAAAATATAATTAAATAAAAAAATCTATTTATCCTTCATTTTTAAAATTACCATAATTACCACACCCCTCAGAAAGGGCATACAAAATTCACACAACTTAAAATTCAATATTTTTCTTGGACTTTTTGGCGGCGCTTGACTTTGCTAATGGGCCTCATTCGCCGCTCAACTTGGCTATATGCTATATTTCTTTTTAGTTTTGGGTTTCTTTTTTGGTTTCGGTTTTAGTTTTCGGTTCGTTTTGGGCCTACAAAAAACTTGGCCAGAATGGGCGGGGGCGGGCCGAGAAAAAAGGGCGTTGCTACAGCCTGTGTGTGTTTGTGTGTGTTGTTGAACAAATATTACTCATGGCTCTTGGCCCGGACGATCATGTTGAACAGCATAGCTAACACCCAAGAACAACGTGACGAACAACGGCGATCGAGGGGCCCAAAGTTGATTTCAAGTTGTGTTTTGGGCCGACTTGCTGACTGATTGTCATGGCACGATAATGAAATAATACCCTAACTAAAGGTACTATCATTATTAATGAAAGTTATATGAGTTTAAAAAATTTTCAAAATAATTTTAAAATAATTATTTCTATTTTATTTGGGAATTTATCTATATTTCTGTTTGATCTTCTGTTTTGATTTTGGTTTGGAATATGTGACTTTATGTGGCATAGTTTCTCTTGAACAGAACGTGCAGCCACGCAAGGCTTGTTTGTTTTTTCTTTTTTTTCAGATTTTTTGTCAACTTTTGTTGGTTTTTTTTGGGGTCTCTCCTCTTTAGAATGCAGGTTGCGCCTGCGCAGAGGAGGAGGAGCCTATGTATGTGGCATCATAATCATATTATTTATGATTGTATTTGTTTTGTGACCCGGCGGATATGTTGCTTCAATGGGCAATGTGGCAACGTAATTGCCGTTTTGTGGTTTTCCCCCTCCTTTTGAAAGAGCGCACAGTGGTTGGAAAGTGGTTTTATTTAAGAGAAAATAATGTGAAAATGATGCAGAATCTGCAAAGAATATTTTGAAAATTATTTTAAACAGAAAAACGGACAAAGAAAAATGATTTATAAAATATATCATTTAATTAAAAAAAAAATATTTATATTAAAAATTAAACATTTTATATATAAATAATTGTTTAAAATTAACTATTAAATTTATAGCGGAGAAACCGAAAAAAGAAAAAAATAAAAAATATATTTCAACTATTTTAACAAATTTTAAATTAAAATTAATAGATGTAAGTGTTCAAATTAACAACTAATTTACATAATTTCTAATCAAAATAAATTAAAATAGTTTTTAAAATAAAAACTTAGATTTATAACAGGGAAACAACCAAAGAAACAAATATTTTAAAATATATTTCAACTAATTTAACAAATTTTAAATTAAAATAAATATAAATAATTCTTTTAATTTACAATTAAATTTATAGCCAAGAAATGGACAATGAAACAAAATATTTTTAAAATGATTACAATTAATTTTGTACATTTTTATATACAAAATTTAAAATTGTATATAGAAATAATTTTTTAAAATTAACTATTAAATTTATAATCAAAGAAAAAAATATTTAAAAAATTATTCCAACTAATTTAACAACATTTAAATTAAAATAAATAAAAATAATGATTAAAAATAACCCACTGTGCCAAGTCTTGCAGTTTGTTGTTCTTGTTGTTTCTGCTCATTTTGCCAGGCATCTTTTGTGTGCCACTCACTTCACTTTAACTCACTCTACATTCACATTCAGAGTCAGACTCACATTCATATCAACTTCAACTTCAAATGGACTGGCGACTGGCCACAAAAGAGCCATGGATCGATGGATGGCTGCAGCTCCAGCACCATGGAGCATGTGTTTTTGCCATTTTCAAGGGCACTTGGTGTCGCTCTTTAAGGGTACCCTAGGAGGGATCGGGGGGTATAGTTAAAATCGGTGAGGGAAACGGAGCCTGATTGAAGCTAGCTGTCGTCCAACCCGTTGAAACGCTTATCGATCGGTACCCTACTCTCGGACTCGGACTCGGACTCGAAGCCTATGAATCATTTGTCAATTGTTCCAAACGAAATGCAAATTGCTCTGGGGCCTGCCAATGGAGTGTGAATCATAACACTTGGGGGCCCTCCAGGCATTTATTTATATCCATTAAGAAAATTTACACAGGATTTGTAATGCCACAAATTATTCATTTTTGAGTCAAAACTTAAAAATCAAATATTTAAGAAATTTCTTATAATTTATTTATATGTCTTTTTTGTACTTAAATAATTTGGCTAGAGATATGGCAACTTATTGGGAAATTATGAGAAATATGCAGCCTGAGAATAATGCCAAGAAAATGCAGCCATGAAAATATGCGTGGCGATAACGGAGCCTTGACTTCAACACCGGGTTGAGAGGGCTCCACCTTGCCCTGCACTGGAAAAAAATAGGTTTAAAATAAAGGAAACCTTATTACAAAATGTATAAATATAATATAAAAAATATAGAAAATTATATATTTAAAATAAATGAAAAAGGAAGTAAGGAAAGGCAAGGTATTGCTTTTTTTTTATTATTAATATTTAAAAAAAAAATTAAATTAACTAATTAATTTAAAGTTATATATTTATATATTATTGATGATTGTATTTTATTTATATTTATATTTTTTCTGTATTTTATTTTCTTATTTATTTAATTTATTTATATTTTTTTTCAAGTGCCTTACTCTATGGTAGAACTTTTCTTTTGTGGTTTCGGCTCGCTCTCTTGGCCACAATTCATTTCATTTCCATGGGCCGAGTCAACACTCTGGGCCTGGTCTACACTGAAGGCCACTGAGTAATGCACCACGATAATTCCGATTCCAAATCCAAGCTCCGTCCAAGTCCAAGTCCAACTCGAAGCCTGGCTGATGGCATCACGCTGTTCACAGCCAGTAATCTACAAAACATTTTTTTGGATGCAAAGTATTTGTATTCGTATTTGGAGGCGGGTATAGGAGTTGGTGGTGGTAGTGGAGGGGATATATGGGACTTGGATCTATGCATATTGGCCACTCGGCTAGTGGCCTTAACCGGGCACAGTGGGCTGTCAAACAAATTAAAAAATATACAAAAATACCACTAAAATTGAAAATGTAATTATGTTGATAAAATAAACACAGAAACTGTTGACAAAAATCGGATATTTTAACAAAAATAAGACCACTTAAAACCAGATTAAATGTTTAACCAAAAAGGGTAAGAGGTTTAATTATCTTTAATTATGTTGGTTAGCTTTTTAAGGTTTACTTAAACAAGAGAGTTTGGCTTTAAATTTAATTTAATTTTAATTTTGTTGATTTTAACTCATGACCTTTGAATCTTAAATGTCACACTTAAATCATATTTAATTAAAAAAAAAACCACTTGAACTTTTGCAGCTCGATCTTGGCAGCACCTTCGGTGGGTCATGTTCAGGTTCTAGGTTGCCCCAGACACCACTGTGAATATCCATCTTGCCCCTCTCCGCACATAGGTCGTGTAATGCGATCCAATCAATCCGGTCATCGCATTTCGAAGCTCTAAAGTTCTGAGTTCTCTGTCGGCCGTTCTGCGAGGAGTTTGGTTTGGATTTTTCAGTTGGTCGATGCGATTGGTATCGTGGCTGCTGTGATCTTGGCCTCGTTGCTTGGCTAGCTAACCAGAGCTCCCCTAGCCCTTCTTTAACCTTTTTATTTGAGGTTTTTTTTAACAGAAATTATTTTTAAAAAAACTGCAAACTAAAGTCTTTTTTAATCATTCACTTTTACCCATAATGAATAATAATGAATACAAATGAATAATGAATAAGAAATGAATAAGTAACAAATGAATAAGTAAGCAAATATATTTAAGAACTAAACGAAACTATGGTTTAATTCCCACTAGAAGAATGTATTATTAAAAAAAAGTATAAATTAAGAATAAACACCGAGTATAAACTGCTGATTTATTCAATGCAAATATTCACTTAGCTCGACTTTCACTCTTGCTTTTTCACCTGTATGCCATTCACTCGTCACGCCCACAAATCCAACCATATGATTATCAGCTAAATCGTATAATTTACTCCAAACTCTGAGAAATGTGGGGGAAAACGGTGGGGGGTTTAAGGGGTGATTTTTAGCTCGTTTTTTGTTTTTTTTTTTATTCATTCGAAGCTCGTCAAGTGCTCCAAAATTTGCTTTCCGATTCGGTTTTTAGTGAATGGAACTAAATGGAAACAAAAACATAACAAAAAAAAAAAAAAAAAAAAATCGAAACATATACCAAACATAGAGAAGGTGTTTTTTTGTACATATTTTGCTTTGGTTTTTTTGTTTGTGAGTGAGAAGAATGATAAATCGAGGCAAAAGAGGAGGAAAGCTATTCGAATGTATGATACCCGGTGGCTTTGAATATTAAATTATTAATTTTAATTAATTTAAAAATTAAATATAAATAATTAAATATGCTAGGTTAATTATTTGTATATTTTTTAATATTTATTAAAATTAAATTCTACTTGAATCTTTAAAAATATATAAGTTCCAAAGATAAAGGATATATAAAACATTTTTTTCTGAATATCTCCAGCATAAAGTGCTTATATTTACATATTTATATTTATATTTATATTTTTAAAAGAAATAAAAAATCAAATTATATAAAAAAAACCATAAAACATAAGTAAATAAATAAAGAAAAAAAGCTTTTTACTATTTAATTTAAAGTGGATTTAAGGTACTTAAACATTATTCATATATAGTTATTTTTAAATTTATAAATTCATAGTTATTTAATAATTTTAATATTTATTAATAATTTAAAAGTTCCTTTAAAATTGTCCTCTTATTTTTGGTTCCCCATTTTTGGATTTTACAATGTGTCGCCAGCAGCATTTGCAATGCGCTTCGACCGCGTGTATAAATCAAAGGCAAACAATTAAACATTCTTTGGTCGATTCCCAGACAATATGTGCCACTGCCACAGGCCCCCCCCCCCCTTAACCCCTCCCACCCATTAACCCTTGATTATGTCTTGGCTTAATTGCTGTAAATGTGCGGCTGCAGTTCGAGTCGCAGTTGCAATTGCCTGCCCATAGTTGGGTGTTGCACTTGGACACACTCTCACACACTTGGGGTGTACACAGAGCAAAGTAAAATAATTATATAAAATAAAAAATAAAAAAATAAATATATATAAAAAATATATCTAAATGTTTTATATTCAATTTTATTTTTAACTAAAATATTAAAAAAAATTATTATTAATATTTTTAGTTTATGGAAATATTGAAAAGCTTAAAACAGTTGTAATGTTAAATAATAATTTTAATTAATTGAAAAAAATATTTCTTTAAAATACAAAATATAAGAAATATATATATACAAATATAAAATATATCTAAATATTTTATAATTTATTTTGCTTTAAATTTAATATTAAAATGTATTTCTTATGAATATTATTTATTTATAGAAATATTAAAAAGCTACAAAATAGGTAAAAATATATTTCAAAATTCTATTTTTTAACCTATTTTTTTCGCAGTGTAAACTGTGGATTGTGTCGCAGTCTGAAGTTGTCTAAAATTTGACAGTTGTATGAGATTTATGACGCCGCGCACTCGATCATATTTGACTTAATTGACAGCGGCAGCCACGACAAACTGCCATCGGCATCTGTCAGACCTCTCGCAGTCGGCGTTGCAGCAGCCGCATTGGAAAGAGACAGGCAGAGGGAGATGGAAAGAGACAGAGAGTGGGGAAAATAAGGGAAAAGCGGAGGCGGTCTGTGGCTGCTCTAATTTTAGTGTGTGTTTCTTAATTGTAACCCAAAAAAAAAGGAAGAAAAAAACAAGCACAAAAAATAAGGTGTAAAGTACCCCTCCTTATTTTCTTCATCTGGTTTTTTATGCCCTAGATACCCTTTAAATTTGAAGGGTATTTGGAATATAAGAAACTAGAGATGTTATACAAATTTCTTCTTAATTTTATATATAATTAAATTAATTAAATTTATTTTCAAAGTTTACTTAAAACAAAAATTTAATTAAATATGATAAAAATATATGAGAGATATATAATAATAATTTTAAATATAAATAATATTAATTTATAAATAAAATAAAATATTCTTATAAATTAAACATTCAATTCTTATTTATTTAAAATTTATTTTTTTAATATTTATTTATTATATCATTTTATTACTCTCTTTAAGGGTTCTAGTCTTCTTATATAAAATTCAAAAAATTTATTTTTCATCAAGTATTTCCTAAAATAATACCATAATTATTATATATATATGTATACAGCTTTTAATATTATTAAATAAATACCGTAAATGAGGGCCTAATTGGTATCTTTAAGTCCTAAGGTAGCGACCATGATCGTTCGCTCTCTGGCAGGCGCTCATCAAAGAAATCAATTACAATGAAATCAGATTTTTCTTTATTTGTTAGTTTGTGTTGCTCTCTCTCTCGCTTATCTTTTTGGGTCTTCTTGTGCCCCTGCCCCAGAACCCTGAAATAGGAGGAGCACCGCACCGGGCTATGCTGCTCCAGGGTTACTGCACTTTGCCTAAGTGCGTCCGACGAGCAATAAAAATAATAAGTAGAACGGGTACGGCGACCAAAGGAGTGCGAGATTCGACGCTTGGCTTTTGGGAGAAGAGGGTGATAGAGGGGGGGGTGGGGGCTATGTCCACTCTTCCATCCACCCCCCTCTACAGCCCAGAATGCCATTCCGTCCACCATAAATTGGACACATTGTTGATAAAGAGCAACTTTATACGCTTTATATGAAGCTCTGTGTGGTTTTTATGTAAGTCTGTATGCGTAAAGCACTGCGAGAAAAGGTGGGTGGGTTTTATGAATTAATTAATATTTTATAAAATATATTTAAATTATAAATATTATTTTTCAAATATATAAAAATTGTTTTAGTTTTTGTTATTGTTTTTTTTTTTAATAGAGAAAATAGTCTATGCACTGTAAATAATTAAGCATTATTATTATTATATAAATAATATTTAAATTTATAAATTTGTGATTTTTAAACAATTTTTTTCTCAGTCTAAACCAGACAACGAAGCTCTATCATCAGCTTGGTCATCATTTTGGCCATCATCTAAAGGTGATGATTATGGCAGACTTGGTCAACATTTTCAGTGTCGGCACCAGCTTCAAAATCCTCATAATCATCATCCTGCTCATCATCATCATCCTGTTCATCATCATGGACATCATTGGTGCAGCTCTCTTTCCACATCCAATGGCTTTCATCATCATCCCAACATTGTTATCAGCGTTGGCGGCTATAACAACACCAAAGACAACAACACTTGTCATTCCACACACCCGACCCCGACCCCTCTAGCCCCCCCTTTCAACACCCTTTTAACTGGGCTATGAAATTACGCTGGAAAAATAGCGAAATAAAAACCAAAAAAAAATAAAGAAAAACCCAAAAGGAGCAGGAAGAGGCGAATAAATGCTGATAATGTTGAATGTGCCGCATAAATGGCGCTCAAATGACACAGACACAGAGATATAGCCCAGACTTTAGCCGCACTTAGATCCAGATACTGGCCAAAAAGGCTTCAAGTTGACTTTTAATGAACTGCAGGCAAAAATACAAAAAAAGAAAAGAAAATAGAAGAAAAAATATGCTGACATGGGCAAAAGATGAGCTGTGGTTGCCAGGAGAAATTCAATAATTTTTAAAAGGGATTTAAAAAGGTGAGATATATAGGATAAATATATTTTAGAGTGATGTATATGTACATATCTTTTATATATATATATATATTAAATTAAATTAAATTATATTTCCTTTTAAAAATCAGTCTAAATTGTTTCATAAAGCCAAAACAAAATAAAACTCATTTGAAAATCATAAAAAATCATACAAAATTATAAAAAGAATCATAAAAGTTAATTTAAAATTATAAAAAGTATCATAAAAATTTATACAAAAACAAAAAGCCCATTCACATACTAAAAAGCAAATAAAAAACAATTCAAAATTATGACCAATATGTTTCATTTCCAGAAATCGTTCAATTTTTAATGGTCCTTTGTTTTTTGTGTTTCTCAATTTATTTTTTTCTGCTGCGTGATTTGGCTTAATAAATGTTTATTTGCATATTCTTCTGGCATTAAGCCCTTTATATTTTGGCATTTATTTAATTGGTATATTTGTCACTCGCCCAGACTGACAGACAGACGGACAGACAGACAGATGAACGCTGAATACAAATTGTTATGGCCGAATTTTTTATTAATATTTACATAAATCCATTTCTGCTCAGTTTTCGTTTATTTGGTTGCCCGCAATTTTTTTTTCGGGTCGCCGCTGGTTTGGTTTCTTTTATTTATTTATTTATATTTTTTTTTTGGGTATTTATTTGTTTCTGTTTTGTTTTTTTTTTGTATTTTTGTGTGCAGTTCGCTTCCTTCTGTTTCTGTCTGCAGGCGTTTTGTCGGTTGATAGATTGCAGCTGGTCGAGGATATCTGGTTGCCCCAACACAGTTTCAAATACCCAACACAAAAAACCGTCTAGTGGGTATGCCCAAGCGGGAAAGGTTTGGAAATATTTCTAAAATATCCAAAAATTTGAGAAATAAAAATATGTTAAACTATAACATAATTTATAGTTAAGAAATAAATATAAATTCGTAAATTATGTGATAAATTCCGATTGGGAATATATTATTTCAAGCGGATATGATATATCGAAAATATCGTGAAGTTGATGTATGGAAAAAAAATATAGAATTTAATTTTAAAATATTTTTTTTAATAAAAATATTTTTATATTAAATTCGATATATTTTTTGACTAGATTGATCGATTAATCGCACATAAGTTTAAATATCGATTTAGAATTCAATAAAATTGAAGAGTTACAACTAATTAATGAATTTAAAAATTAAATATAATTAATTAAACATTTATTTTCTGCCTAAAAAAATACCTAAATTCCCTAAATCTGACTGTATAAACCATTGTTATCGTTATCGACTTACTCCAGCTCATATAGAGTATATATATTATTTACCTTACATTTTAAATACATTTTTAAATAATTTTAAAACCGCCTTGACTGCTTCTTGAATATATTATATTTTCACACACACACAGTGTTAACCAATTCGAGGCATTTCCGTTTCCTGTTCGTTAAAAAACCAAGCGCTCTATGCTTCTTTGCTCGCACTCTTTTTTATGCGTTTCTGCCAATTTTTCATCCATGTGTGAGTCGGTCTGGCAGAGTGTAGTATGTGTGTGTGTATGTGTGTGTGTGTGTGTGTGTGTACTGTGCTGAGAAAATTGCCCAGCTAATGGCTATTAAGGCAGACTGCAAAACTGAAAACTGCAAAACTCGAATTGGGCCCGAAGTCCTCGCCTGAAATGCGTTCCCAAATTGCATTTGTCGCTCGTTGAGTTCTTGTTCCATTTACAGTTTACAATTTTGTTGGTTCCGTGTGTCTGTCTCGTTTTTTTCTTAGCTAATTTATTATTGAGCATTCGCGGAAAGGAGAGTATCCTTGGGTCTGTCTTTCTCTTTCCTTCCGCCCATCTGTCAAGCGAGCTGTCAAATTATTAAGCGTTGCCGGACATTTGAAATATTAGGAAAACAAAGTAAGAGAGGTATTCTTTAAACCCAATTTGTGTTTAAAATTTATATGAAATATGTTTAAAAAACTTTAAGTTTAAGTTATAAATATTATAAATACTTTGGGTATAAAAACTACATAATATAAAGTTGATAAATATTTTTAAAATATATATTTATATAATATATAAAATACCCAACATAGTACTTATATAATAAATTATTTTTTTTTTGTATGGAAGCCAGTCAAAGCTCTCAAGATTGATCACCATTAGAAGACCCCGTCACTTCCTTTCTTTTTGTTGTTTCTTTTCTTTTCGTTTTGTTGCACTTTTCAAGGGCCGAGGCTGCATTTTCAGGGGCAGCTTGGTAATTCGTCACACGAGGGGAGGGCGGGTAGGGGCTTAGCACTTGACCAAACTCCAACCCCCAAAGAACCCCACACCCACTCTTGCTCTCTCATCCCCCTTTTGTTCACACTCCGCATCGCAGGTAATTCATCAGCCACGCATTCTCATTGTTACCCTTGCCCTTTTAGCCGCTGACGCATGACGCCCCACACCTGGTGGCCAGCAACTTCTCCTACTACTACTACTTTTATGCCTCCTCCTACTCCTCCTACTCCTCTTCCTACTAATTCTACTCCTCCTCCTCCTACTCCTCTTACTCCTCCATCGACGGATGTGAACGCAGAACACGCACTTGGCGTCGATTTGGTTAATTAGTAAGCTAAAGAAAGCCTAAGGCTTGCACAGAAAAGTATTAAAAATAAAATATATATATTTGGGAAATCAAAATATGCTTAAAGATTATTATATAAATCATACATTTAAGATAATTCATATATTTAATAATAAAAAAATTTAAAAAGTGTGAAATTCAACAACAATTTTTTTTTTAGAATAGTCAAATTTTCTTTAGTCTCATTTAAGTTTATAACTTTTTTGTTTTAAAACCGTTTACAAAAACATAACATATTTAATATTAAATATTATTATTATTTACATTTTCTTGCTAAATATTTACCACCTTAATTAAGAATCTACAAACTTCTGTGTGAAACTTGGTTATTAAACTAGTTTTTCCTTTAGGTTGTTCCCATTATTTTCAGCTTGGCTTTACTCCCATCAGTTTCTGTGAGTTTTACGTTTCTTATCTCTAAGTTTCGTCAATCAAACTTTTATTTTTCTATATACATTTTACCCCTATGTGGCCCATAGTACCTAGGTGCGTGTGAAGTTTTTAATTTTCAACATTAATTTAGAGACAATTCTCTCTGTCTTTGACGCTACCCCAAGGCGACGAAGCGTGTCCAATTCTTGGAGTGTTTTTTTTTTTCTTATTTTGTTAGTTTAGTTTTTCGTTTTTTTTTTTATAAGAACCAGGAAAGGTCTTGGCAAAAATCCACAAAATGTCCGTGCAGAAATCAACAGAGTGTCAGAAATAATGTCGAAAAGTGGTCATAATGAGGTCTAATGGTAGCAGCTGTCCTGGCGGCTCCAGAATAATCTCGCAACCCAGCTCGTTCTTCCTCCTCCTTGGGATCTCCTTGGGGATCTGCGATCCACTGTGAGCCCCATAAAGTTAGGTGTCAGCAGGCTGATCTTCCCCCAGCTGTGGGGCGTGGTCGCAATTTATTCGGTTTCAGGTAGAGGAGCTCTCCACTTGCTTAGTTTTGGGATCCATATGCCATGTGGCAGTCATCTCTGGATCCTTCTCGCTCCCCTTCCTGTGCCTCCCTAATTTCAGGTCTCCTTTTAACCTTGGGGGCACGTGGCTATCTTTGCCTGGAAGGTCAACGACTGGCTTTGGTTGGGGTTCTCAACATTTGAGCGAATCTATAATAAAATCATTGTATTTTCATTAAAAATAATTTAAAGCTTTCATTAAAATAATCTCTAATGTAAAAACTTGTATTTTTTATTTTATAAAATAATATTTATTTTATATATGTAATTTTTATTAAGGTTTTTAAAATATTTTCTAAAGTGAAAGCAAGTTGAAGATCTTGGACTTATCAGGAACTCCTCTCATTGACCTCAGATTTTTATAGCCTTGCAGGGTATTATAATTTCAGTCAGAAGTTTGCAACGCAGTGAAGGAGACGTTTCCGACCCTATAAAGTATATATATTCTTGATCAGCATCAACAGGGGAATCTTTCTAGACATGTCTGGAAGAAATCGATTTTTTGGCCATTTTTGCAACATTTTATAAGGGGTGTTACATCATTAAAATTTTTGATTTTGATAAAAAATTGAATTTTCAAAATTTTTAAATGAAGTATGCAGATTTATTAACTGTAGAAAATCTTGCACAGAACAGTTTTCCGATTTAAAATTAATGCTCTTTTGGCCGAGTTATGATATTTTTAATTTAAAAAAAATCAAGAAGTTTTTTAAAATAAAAAATCCGATTTTATAATACAAAATAATATTTTTCTAAGTCAAGGAGTCATTTTCGACCCCATAAACCATATATATTCTTGATCAGCATTAACAGGCGAATCTTTCTAGACATGTCCGGAAGAAATCGATTTTTTGGCCATTTTTGCGAAAATTGATAAGGGGTTACATCATTAAAATTAGCAAAAATGTCCAAAAATTTTGATTTCTTAAAATTTTAAATTTGGTATGCAGTTTTTTTAAATTAATAAAAACTAACACAAAACTGTTTTCCGAATCGAAATTAATGCAGTTTTGGCTTAGTTATGATATATTTTAATTGTTACCTGCAAGGGTATACAAACTTTGGCTGGCCAAAGTTAGCTTTCTTTCTTGTTATTTATAAAAAAAATAATAAATAAATATTAATTTAAATATTTATTAAAGTGTTATAAGTATTTTGGAAAATAATTTAAGTGCTTCTTAATTTAACCTTAAATTTAGTCGCTTCCCTAACTTCGCTCCTTTGTTGCTTTGCTCGCTGTCAAAGCAGCAGCTCCTCTCTACCATTTCCTCTTGGCCTTTCCTGCAGACTATACACTCAAAAAAATATTAATACTTATAATATAAATAAGTTCTTTAACCATTATAATCATAAATGTAAGTAAAAGTGTGGCTGCTATTTTAACCTTCAATTTACAATTTTTTTTTTCTATATATTTAAAAATTGAAATATTAAAGTTTAGTTTATTTTCAATAAATATAATTTTAAAAAATTATATTAGAAAAATATATATTATATTTTTAGAGTTTTAGAATTTTAGAAAAGGTAAAATTAATATCCAGAAATTAATTTACAAAACAACAAAGGATTTCCGCTTACAACACTTTGATTCCTTAAAACTTAACCCTTTTTTGTTCAGTGCACATCTCGTAAACCCCCTCTTATCCCCTCGGCGGCCTTGTCTGGCACTTTGCTATCTCTGGCTGTAGATTTATTGTGTGAATTGGCATTGACAAAGTGCATTTGATTGGTTCTCTCGTTGGGATGCGATGCGATGCGTTCGGGTTGCGTGTCCCCGTTTTTGCCCCTCCGCTCTGCCCTGCCCTCCACTCCGCTCCCTTCCTCCTCCTCCTCTAGCCCCCCTGCCCTCTACACTCAGCCAGTCCGCTCGCCTGTCCTTTTTAATGTGTTTTGATAACAATTCCATTAAAAGTGAAGAAGTTTATAATAATAATTTCGAGTAGCCGAGAGGCTGGACAAGCCATAGCTGGTTTTATTTCTTTTTCTCGGTCAACTGTTGAGGCTGTTAACCGACTATTTTTAATACTCTTTAAAAATAATATATAAAAAAAAAAAAAATGGAAGAAAGTTTATGACTAAAAAATTAAAAAAATTTAAGAAAAAATCACAAATCTTTGATTAAAATATATTTTTATATAAACATTATATATTTATTTATTTAATTTTAATTTAATTTATATTTTTATTAAATTAAAATATTTATATGTATAAATATTACTTCAAAATTGATATAATACTAAGTTGAAATTCCCAAGTACGAATTTAGCAAGAAAATTTTTAATATAATTTCAATAACTAGTAAATATAGTTTCAAATAAAAATATTTAATTAATTTAATTAATAAAACCAACAAGTATTTAATATATTGAAATAATATAATATTTTCAATTAAATATAAAAAATATATATATTATAAACTTCACATCACAGGGTATTGCAAATTCTGATCCAAGTCATATAAAATTAATTGTTGTTATTTTTTTTTATTTATTTTTTTTTGTAATTGATTGTTGTCTGTCCATCACAGCACACCGACCAGATACCAGATAGATGAGCATAACATACATATATACTATATGAGCATATATCCATTCGCCTGCTTTCGATACACTTATGTATGTATGTATGTGGGGAGGCGTTATCGGGACAGTGCTGCATATAAGTTAACCCACCATGTGCTATATTGCATTCAATTTGCTGTTGTTTGTCAATTAGTTGTTGTAGTTGCATTTGTTGTTTCCACACGTATTGCCATTGTTATTGATGTTGGTGTTCTTGTTGGTGTTGTTGTTGGTGTTGGTGTTGCTGTTGCTGTTGGTGTTGTTGTTGGTGTTGCCCTTGTTGGTGTTGAATTTGAAGCCAAACAGCCAAAGTTTTAATTGGCTGCATTATTTATTGTTTTTCACTTCGTCGAGCAGCCACAAATTTCCCATCTCGCCATTTCCATCTGGCATTTTCCCTTTGAACGAACGAAACATTTTTGTTTTTGCCCAGCCAGAAACTGCATTTAATATTTGCTTAAGCTCTTCCAAATTACTGCGACTCCCAAAGCTCCTGAGCTCATTAATAATTCCGGATAAAAAAAAAGAGAAAATCCTTTACAAAATGCGTTGGGATTTCCCTTTTTTCCTTACTCCTTTATTATTTTGTGGGTCAATTTAATTAAACTTTTTCGAAATGGCTGCATAAAAGTGATTATTAAAAAATTGTATATTGTACAATTAATATAATTCAGTCAATGAAGAGATCAAAAATAATGGTTTGAGCCTAATAAATAGATTTTAAAGCAAGAAACCCTTAAAAAAAGAGTAAGAATACAGAAATATATTTAAAATAAAAATATCATCATTATTAAATATGGTAAATATGAAATATAAAGAAATCTCAATGTTTGAGGATGTCTTTTATGTTCGTTATAAAAGTTGTAAACAAGCTATTTACAAGCAGATTTCGTTAAGAATTGCAGGTGACCAAACAAGGCCATAGCAAGGTAATTCCTTGATTCACTATCTTCATATATATATGCTCCTGATTCGGCAGGACACAGCTGCTCAACTATTTGTAAAGCTTAAAAACGATGTTTCGAAGGGGAGCAGAAGCAGTTACACTAAACAAAAATACTGATAAATATTATTTGGAAGTCACTGAAATATAATAATTGGATATTAATATTTATTAACTACGATATTTGATTGAAGATATACTTTATACGTTTTATATATAAATTCTTAATTAAAAAAAATATAAAAAAAAGCATTTTTCAACTTTAAAATATATCTATATAATATATAAGATCGATATAATTAACAAAAATAATAAAATTGTTTGTATATATATTTAAATAAAATTTTTAAAATTTTTTTGACTACTGTTGATTTTTTTAAATATTTTAAAATCTTCATTTCAGCCTCGACTATATTTTCAAATGCAATATTTCTTACCCATATATTTCTTTCAGTGCATATACATACACAAAAGGGTTGCTACCCTTACTACCGTCATGCGAGTAGTGTGTACTTATAATTATTTAACTCTTTTGCATGTTGATCCGCCCCACACGAAGGAGCTAGCATAGCGCCCAGATGAAGATTAATTACGGGCGACGAAATTCGAAACATTTTTCATGCTTAATCTTATGGCGCGCGCAATTCCAGGGCAACTTTTCTAGGGAATTGGTAAGGGTACGGCACGTGGGGCAACAAAACTAACTTATTAATAATAATAATTGTTTTATATGTCTCGTTCTCTGTGTGTGTGTGTAGAGTCCTCATCTATTTACCCCCTCCAAATCGACGCACATGTGTCGCCCAATGCCAGGGCAGCTGCGGGTTACCGTTCTCCGGGTCTTAAGTGTTTGCTTTTGAAAAATGATATTTAGCAGCTTACGACATTGCTGGGAAAACAACAAGAAACTATAAAGTTTAACCTTACTCATTGGATTTATAAGAACGCTGTTGGATATCTGCATCTCCATTTGGCATTTGACCAGAAGAAGTAACCTTTACAACAACAAAAATCAACAATTCCAACAACATCAACAACATCAACAAAATTAAAACAAACTCAACAGAAATATGAGTTATTTAAGGGATTTTTAAAACAAAAAGTATTTGAATAATTGACCAGTTGAAAAGTAAAAGAAACCTTTACAACAACAATTTCAACAACAACCAACGCACAACTGTATATGCCAAATTTTTTACATTTTCCTTAACTAAAAGCCTAGTTCCTTTGGCTTGGTACCCCCATTAACATTTACTTACCTACCTATAACACATTATATTCTATAATATAATATAACACATTTTATTCAGAAATATCGACTCCAACTTCTACCTAAGAGAGTCCAGCATCCAAGATATTCTTACGATGATCAAATAGGTACCTTGAAAACGCCTTGTTGTTCAACGACTCTTTAACAACTGCTACCTGTTTAGGGTTTTTAGTTTAGGAATTCCATTTCCAGGGATCACTTAAGTGGCACCCGCCGTGAACCCCGTGAACCCAAGACCGGAGACATTAATTTTATTGTTTTGACTGTGCGCACGATCGAAATCTTGGCTTTGTTGTTCTTCGGTTTGGTTTTGGTTATTGATAGTCCAAAAAATTAGGGTCAACTATGCGGTTAGCCCCAGTTTTCGGTTCCAGCTCTAGAGTTCTACAGTTCCCAGGTAGCCAATATAATCTGTTTTAATTACGCACATAGAGGTGAGTCCGAGTTCCCGCAGAAGATAAGAAGATGATGCCTCTGCAGGTGTTTCCAAGCAGTTAGCAGGCGCATCTAATGTTGGTAGACCCCACCAAAAAAAGGGGTCTTGGAAGGGGTCACTGCTAAAGGGAGCTGGGATTGAAATCGAATTCAATTTTCTTCACACTTCAGCGGAACTTTAAAGAGGTTTCAAGTGATTTTTTTTATATTTTATAATCTACCTTAGCCTGTTGTTTTATTCTTGAATTTAAACTCTGCTGGACTTAAAAACTTCAATATAACAAGGCGAAATCTTAGGGAAAATGTTGCTAGAAACATGTTGCTGCCAAAATATTGATGTTGCAGAGGTTCAGCAGTATGTTTATTAGCCATTGTCTAGATTGACTCGACTGGTGAGTCTTTTCTAGATTAAATAAATTCCCTACAACAATTAATTACAAGGAAAAGTCTGGTTTTGTTTTATAATTTGTTTTTTGTTGTTTTTTTCTTCTTTTTTTTTTATTATTAATCACTTCTTAGGCATAGTTTTAGTTTTCAAGTTGCTTGTTTTGATCATTTGATTTTGTTTTTTTTGTTTGGTTTAGTTATTTGTTCGACTCTTGCACATCATACATGTTCTAGAAAATATGAATTTGGTTTTATTACATTGCTCACACTTGGTGTATGTATATATATATAATGTGTATATATATAGTCGTACATATATGGTATAGGTGTATATAACGCATGCTTTGTATATCCGTTACACAGTTATATATCAGTATATATATATATATATGCATCTGGTTTCGATTCGTTTGTTTCTCTATACATTGTTCATGATCTAGTTTCAGCTCTTCTTATATATAGATATATCTATATGTAGTATATCCAGGGGATGGGTTGGGGTTGGGGTTGGGTTTGGGGTTGGGTTTGGGGTTGGGTTTGGGGTTGGGTTTGGGTTTTGGGTTTGAAACAGAACTCGAACCTTACAAAAAAAAAAATACGGAATACATGTATATAAATCTGTATGTCTAGGTATATAGAGGCAAGGTATATATGGTAGTATATATAGGTCCGATACTTATCGATTTTTGATCGCCAATTATTGCTTCGATCGTGGCTCTAACAATCTAGGTCTCTAAGTGTGTGTCTCTGTGTGTGGGGGGGTTTTGCGTGAGTGAGAGTCTGAGTGTGATAACTTGATTCCCTTCTATATATGTATGTATATATATATTGTGTGATTTCTACACATATGGGGTATATGCCGCGATTATACAGTTACACAGTTTTCTTTTTGGGGATGAACAGTTTATATATCAGAAGACCAAGTTACCATTATAAGTCGTTAGCTTTTTAGGCTTCAATTTTTCTTTTGGTTTTTGTTTAGAACAACGATTTCAATTTCAATTTTAATTTTCCTCTTCTTCATTTTATAATAATTTGCATATTTTTGGTTAGTTTCTGGCATCCAGAGATCCCATTCCGCCTTCTTTGGTTGTTTTGTTGCTCCCTGCGACACCGAAGATCCCCTTCTAGTAGGGATACAGGTTCTTGCGCTTGAGCTCCATGTCCAAGTCGGCCAGTTGCTGCAGGAATCCATCATTGGGCCGGATATCGCGCCTCATTCGCACCGTGCGTATCGCGTCCACGGCGGACATCTTTCGGCAGATCATCAGGTAGGCCAGGACACAGGTGGCCGACCGTGACATGCCCACCAGGCAGTGCACCAGGATCTTGCCTGTGGTAAGGGGAAAATAAAAGAATTAGTGAACAACTTTGGATATATATTTAAAATATATAAAGACAATTTAAGACGGTGGTTAATGATCCTTGGTAAGCTTTAGAGTTCAATCTGGGGTTAAATTGGGATGTCTCAAGAGAAAAAGTTCTATAAGAAATCTAAAATATCGTAAACCTTAGATATATTGAATTTTTAAATATTCGAAAGTTTGTTTTAATTTCTTAGTCTATTTTTCTATTAATTTAAAACGATATATAGAAATGGAAAATCGATTTATAGTCCATATATCCCAATAATAAATAATCGATTTACTTATTGTTATCCTAAAATATCGAATTCTTTTATCGAAACCCTAAAATATGGCTTTATCTATCAGTCTTCCCATATAATATAGTCACCATATCGATAAATATCGATATTTTCTGCTTTATATATTCTGATAAATAATCGATTTGCTTATTGTTATCCTAAAATATCGAATTTTTATATCGAAGCCTTGAAATATTGCTTTATCTATCAATTTTCCCATATAATATAATTACCATATCGATAAATATCGATATTTTCTGCCACCCCAACTGCTTACCAGACTCATTACCTTGCTAGCCACCACTTGCACTCAAACTTACCGCCGCTGCTAATGGCACTGTCGATGAACTTGGAAGCCACGTAGAAGTAACGCGAGATGTCTGTCGTGGGGGCATCGATCATGGGGAAGCCCATATACCTAAAAACACAGTCCTTATGGTTGCGTCTATTTTCGCACACAACAAAAAGAAACACACACACACAAACGACACACAACAAACAGCAACAACAAAGGTTGAGCCAACAATTTTGTGGGGTGACCAATATGAAATGGACATGGCATGATTTTCAGGTGTGTGGGGAGAAACGTTTCAAAAAAGAAGAGGAAGATAAAAAGGAAAAAGAATTTTGATTCATCGAAATTTTGAAAAATATATATATGCAATATGAAATATAAAATAAAAAGAAATATAAAGAAAAAGTCAATAATGCGATTCAAAACAAAATATGAACAAATTTTGAACGAAATTCCTTTCGATTGTTCATGTTGTTGCCTTTTGTCGTTATCGTTTTCGATATCGATATCGATTGTCATTTTACCTAATGCTGGGCATATCCCGGTAGTAACTGTGTCCGGTGTCCACCTGACCATAACGACAACCTTCGGCCGCATTCAGGACATGCGTGATGCCCATCATCCGTAAGTAAGTTTTATTTTTGGCCGCCGCCCTGGAAATATTATTATTAATAATTATTATTAAATTATTGATTACATTACTGATTGACTCACGCATCGCCAATGTAGATGCCCGGATAGACCTCATCACAGTCAACGTCATGGATGGCGCATTCGGCCCGCCTGAGTCCTGGCAGCGCCCGGCTAGGGGCCATCGAATAGTGAAGGACTCGCTGTAGCTGGCGGCCAGTGGTCTGTTCGGAGGTCTCCAGGCGGCTGGGTGACTGCACAGAGAGAAAAGTAATGATAATTATAATTTATAGAATTTTTACATAAATATTCATTTGATGTTTTATTGATTTCCTGAAAACATATTTCACATGTAAGACAACACGGGGCTTTGTTTTTTAGTACAAGCAGCTGTTTAACACCTTCTAAAATATATAACAATATCCACAAGGCTTTACTTAAATTTATTTATAAATTTAATAATAAATCGAACACACATATTCTCCTCAAAAAAAAAGACCCACAGCAGTCTCCTTTTGGTAATTAGATTTTGTAAAACATTTTTGGCTGGCTCCTAAGGATTCCCCTCCATGACATCACAAAGCCAGCGTCAATTGCCAACAAAAATACATAAAAAATCAAGTCAAAAATCCAGGGAAGGAGGCAAAAGATTTATGACAAAGGCGAAGGTCGCAATTTGGTTACAAAGGATGACAAATCAGAGGGTTTTTTCAGGGACAGAAAGTGAAAACTTTACTTTGCTGTTTTATTTTGATTTTTGTTTTCCTCTGTCTCTTTTTTATATATATTTTCCTCACCACCCCCTACCCCCCTCTTATTGGCTGTCTGAATTGTCATAATAGGTGTTCACGTTTCAGCAAACTTTTGCTTTTTGCGGCGGCATGCGACCCTGAAAATGAAAATGAGCAAGAGAGAGGATCGCCACAAAATCACAAATATAAGATATATATATTCGTATATATATATATATACTATATATTTGAAGCAAAGTTCTTTAACATTTCGCCGTTGATCTATTGTGACTGATCATGTAGCTCTCGGCAAATGAATTTTTATATATAAACCCAAGGTGTGTATGGGTTAATTGTTCTAAAACTGTGCACAAAATGCGGCGATTATTTTTAGCCTTAATTTTTGCCATGGCCTATATAAGTAGGGGAGCATATATATAGCAGACATACATATATACAAATTGGTTTAGCTTTGAACTTTGGTTAGTCAGGAAATTCAACATCGAAGCCAAGGGGAAGCGGATTCTGCGTGCAGGAAAACAGGACAAACCTGATAATAGTGCGGACTATATCTATCCCCGATGCTGCTGCTGTATCTGTCGGTGAGTAGCTGGAAAAATGGGTTTTATAAATGAAAAATTTAAATTAAATAAAAGAAGCTTAAGTATAAAATGATTTATTTTTATATTTTTGAGAAGTTTAAAATTTAATAAACATTTTTTTGAGGATTTTAATAATAAATAAAACTATATTTGTGAGGGTTTTGTAGCAAACTAGAAATTCCCTAAAAAGTAGTAGCTGGAAAAATGGGTTTTACATGTAAAAATTAAATTAAATATAAGAGGCTTAAATATAAAAATATTTATTTATATATTTTTGAGAAGTTTAAAATTTAATAAAATTTATTATGGGATTTTAATAATATATTTAAATATGTTTATGAAGGTTTTTTATCAAACTAGAAATTTCCAAGCCTAAATTCTGTGGCAAATCAACATCAATATAAATATATTTATTTAAAAATTACAATTAGCACCATAAATATTTCTTTCATATTTTTTATAAATCCTCTAAATGAAACATAAATAAATATATTTACTTAAAAATATTAAACAGCACCAAAAATATTCCCTAAATATTTTTAATAATTCCTCAAAATGAAATCCCGATGATAAATAAATAAATAAACAATTTAAACAAAAACATTACCATCTCCAATGTAATATAATACGGAAAATATCTGCTTAGAAATAAAAAATAAATAAAAATAAAAAAAAACTAAATATAAACCCCCCTTAACTTGGCCCGATTTCAGGTGGAAACGGAAATAGAGACATTGAGAGGCACACCGAGGAGCTGCTCTGAGCTTTTGCTCAGGTAAGTCCGAAACTGTGGAGACGTCGTCGTCTTCGCCGCCTTGACCTTGCGCCCCCTTGCCAAGAAAATTACGCTGCCGCCCGCCCACGCCAAGACACACCCACACCCCCACCCCAGCACGACTGATTTGCATCTAAAAATAAGTACTATAGCTATAGAGGAGAAATCACAAAAATGTTTAGAGAAAATGTATTGGAACAAGCTGAACCCCACCAGACCAGGTTTGTTGTCTGTTGTGACTCATCCCATGAGGCCCCCCGGCGAAGTGCCCCCTCATTTGTGAGGCCCGCATGACAAGACAATTAGCTGGACACGACAAATCCGAGAAAAAAAGGGGGGAAAACAATATATATATACATATATATATATATATATACAAAATACCAAATTCGAAAAACAAAACACGGCAAAGTGCAGTGGGAAAATGGAAACGGAATCGAAGAGCGAAAAGCGTGTGGAAAACAATGGCATGATTGAATGTTGGTTGCCGTCTAATCGCCAGCATATATATAGCCAGAATCGGAGTGTTGGGGCATCTGCATATGTGCACTGTACAAAATGTTGTGTTTTTTCATTAAATTATTGATTTTTTAAAGTGATTTTTTGAGATTTTTAATACGAAAATGAAAATTTTAAGGCTTTTAATTCAATAAATCAGGCAAAACTAACCGGAAAATATTATTCAATAATATTTCTATATATTTTATAATATTTTTAATATTTTTCATTACTCATTAAAACTTTTAGGTTTATTTTAAATATTTTTTTATGTTTAAATAATGAATATATCAAAGTTAAAGATGTTTTCTATGTAAAATTTTTGATATTTTTGTTGCTATATTGCAAATTCTGATAGACGGACAACGGACAAAAGCAATGAGAGTTTATGAATTTACAATTTATAATTATATATTTTCTTTCCTTCTGCCTCTTGCAGCTAACAAGTCACATTTTTTATAACACAAATAAAATTATTTAAAAATATCTGCTCATTGCAAAAACTCTCTTTTTTTCTGCCAGTGTAGCCTCACTATCACCCTAATGCCTCAGCTAAGCGTTTCGTGTGAGTGAAGCTATTGGCAGCTCTGAAAGCATTTGTATTTGATCATATAGCAGATTTAAAATGCGAGTCGACAGCCAAAGAGCCCAGAAATACCTCAGAGGTGAGGCACCAGAGGCGTGGAAAATTTTAAAATAGGAATATGGAAAACAAATTAAAGTTTTAAGGTAAATAGTAAATATCAAATTGAAATTTTTACATTAAATAATTTGATTTTTTAAAGATTCATTTAGGTATTAAATATTTTTTCATTAATATTTAATGTATTTATATTTAATATATAATCTTTTAATAATATTTAATTTATTAATATTTAATATTAATAGAGAAATATTTAAATTATTAATATATAATATTAATAGATAAATATTTAAATTATTATATATTCTTCAAAAAATTAAATTCTTTTATTAAATGAAATATTAAATATTCTTTAATCAATTTTTAATGTATAAATATTTAATATTAAAAAAATAATATTTAATATATAAAATATTCTTCAAAAAAATGAAATTCTTCTTTTATAATAAATATTAAATATTCCTTTATAAATATTTAATGTATTAATATTTAATATTAGGAGAAAAATAATTAATTTATAAATAATTCTTCAAAAAAATAAAATTCTTCTTTTATAAAAAATACTAAATGTTCCTATATATATTATTTATTATTTTCATATTATTTAATGTATAAATATTTAATATCAAACGAAGAGTATTTAATGTCTTTATAATTCTTAAACAAATTGAATTATTTAATGATATAACTAAACCCCAGGAAACCCTATTGAGTAATGGTAAATGGTCAGCTCATAGGGCTCTAACCACACAATTTTCCCGCCCCCTCAACCCACGTCCTACCTCAGTTTGCCTTAGTTTTAGTTTATTTAGTTGATTGCATTGTCTAGCCACCGCCTAGTGTCCTTTTTCCTCCTGACACAGTTCTCCTTCTGTACGGTATTTTACGTTTTTTTCCCCCCTTTTTTTTCTGTTTGTTTGCATTTAGTTTGCTGCACTTCCTGCAGATAAAGGAAAACAAAACCAGAGAACTGTGTCAGAGCAGAGGTCAAGCCCGTAGCCGGAGGTGCCAAAGGACATCAATAGCCAAAGGAAGGGGCTTATGACATCATTAAATGGTTAGAGAACTAGTTGCTAAATGGAGAATAATATTTTTGTAAAGGGAAATAAACAAAAAACTTAATGTAAAACATATTTTATTAATATATAAATATTAAAAAATATATAATAAAAACTAAAATATATTTTTATAAATTGTTTAAATTCTGTAAATAAATCTTTTTTAAAAATATTCATCATAAATTTTTGTAATACATTCCCAAAACAATTTACTGGCTCGGCCTTGAGCTCACAAAATTTTCTACCAAAAATATATATATTTTATATATGGAATATATGTACATATATATTGCCAAAACATTATTCAAGTGTGAAAATTCTCAGCTGAAAAAAAAACACACACATTAAAAGCAACAATTAATAGGCGAGCTTTGAGATATTTACAAGTATTTTGGCATTGATAAATCTATATGTTCTACAAATACACATATTCATATCTATATAACTGCGGATATATATCTGCATATCTGCATATATCGGCAGACATGTGCCTGGTATAATCTGCATAGCTTTTTGGGCACTCGACAAATGCAAATCGCATTGACATGCAAGTAAGTTTTTGGTGTTTTTTCTTGTTATTGATTAAACAGTCAACGAACCAACAGAAATTCTCCCACCAGTCCGCCCTAAAAATGTAAACAAAATTTCCCAGATAATTATGAAAAAAAAAACGAAGAAGGAAAATGAAAACAAAACAAGGCAAAGTAAAGGAAAAAACTAAAAGAGACATTCCTCAAGCGAGGAAAAACTTTTGGCAGCCCAGCAGAGCAAGTCAACAAAACGAGAGGAAAACAATTTCAATTATTGCAAAACTAAATTTTAATTAAATGCGCAATTCAGTGGATGCTTAAATATGCCTTTTAAGGCGGGCCATGTTTATGGGATTGTACTATATATACATATATTTTATATATAAGTATATGTCTCATCTAAAGTCAAACCACAAGGCATTGCTTTGGGGAAATGTTTTTTAAATAAAAATTCCTAAATAAATAATAAATAACATACAAATTTTAAAAATCTAAACATGTTGAATAGCTACAATTTGTATATTATTTTTTAAACATTTTTGTTAGATTTTTCATAATATTGTTAATATTTTTTAGAATTTTCAATTAACTCTTGTTTAACCCATTTTATATTTACGCTAAAACCTCAGTGTTTTTTTTCTACAATTATTTACTGGTGATCCCAAGGCCCCAGGTGATCGCTGAACGACCTTGAGCTTGGGAAACAAAGCTTCTCCCCCATTTGGGCCCACAACGAATTGGGTGGGTATCCAGTTCGCGCCAAATGTGGAAACGCTTTCAAGTAGCCGCCTCTAGCTTCAGCTTCAGCTTCAACACTTGGAGAAAATAAGGGTATTTTAAGAATATATATAGCCAGTAAAAAGAAGATAATATATCTAAATTCTAAATAAATAAAATGAAATAACCCCCTTTTTAACATTTTTTGCAATCCATTCAAGGCTTTGATTTTTCTCTGAGTGCATTTTAAAGCGTTTGCCTTTCGCTTTCTGCTCAATCAGGCGCAACAGCTGCGATGCGGCACGCCCACAATCGGCACAAAGCAGCTATATATAGTATATAGTGTTTACCTGCGATACTACTACTTCCACTACTATACAAATATATATATATATATCTACTATATATATATATAGACAGTGCTCTATCGATTGTTCAATTAGCGCTCTCGATGGGCTCGACACTGAGCCCACAGAAGCAGAAAAACGCTGATGACATTGACATTTTAGCTAAGCTCTGCCTTTACATATATATATAGAATATATAGAATATAGATAAAACCTTAGCTATGGGTATTTTACAATGGACATTACACGGAAGCTGAAGCAATTAATTTGAAGCAACTTAGTTCGCTTCACTGAGCTGCTGGATTTTTCGTTTTATAATTAACTTAATTGGGCCCATGCGGCGTATGAGTAATCTGCCTTAGTTAGCCCACAAAAGCCCAAAAGCCTATTACCACTTATCCGCCCTTATTTTTTTGGGTCAATCAAATCCATTGCAGTGTCACTAATTTGTTTAGGCTAATGCCAGGGAAATGGAAAATGGAAAAATGGGTAGGGGAAATAGTATTTAAATATTTACAATTAAGTAAAATTAATTAAAATAATGGGAATTTAAAAGGAATTTGAAATAAATAATTAAAACAGAAAGGAAAGGAATTTAAAATCAATGAAGAAAAAATTAAAATATTTTAAAAAATAAAATAAAGAAAGAAAGAAGTTAAAAAGAATTTTAAAAAAATTTTCATAAATAATCCAAATATTAAGAAATAAATAAATATATGCATTAACTACGAATAAATATTACAGATTTTCCAAAAGAATTACAATTCAAAGATAATTTAATTTAATTACATTTTTCTATAAACTTTTCTTTTAAAATTTCCAAGTACAAATTCAGAGACAACCCGTTTTTAAAATAAAGCAAAAATTGAAATAAAATTTTTGAAAAAACATCCCCCACCATAAAGTTCAGATATTTATTCCTGGCTAAAGGTTATATTTTATTTTTGGAAATATTTGAGGCTCCCAAATAGACAATATTCCTCCCAAGGACAACTCAGGGGGTGGTGAAAAAAAGGTGACCCAAAAAATTAGGCGCCAAAACCAAGCTAATGCTAGGATAATCGCCTGATAAATGCCACAGACAGGTGGCTTGGAGGGGGCTTTCAGGGGCTGGTGTGCCACGCCTTGAAAAGGCACTTGAACTTTGCATTTGCATTTAGAGGCCTTCAGCTGGGCGCTGTGTGTGTGTGCCAAGGCCTCTCTGTCCCACACAAAAATGGAACAAATTCTATATTTTCTTAGCCACATTTTTCTTTTTTGCTTTTATTTTTGTGTCGTTGCTTTTTGTGGTTTATAGGTGAAGTGGTGGGTGGCTGGGTGGTGGCCAAATTGGGTCAGCGGAGCAGGAAGAGCCATGTGGAGCATTACAGAGAGGCCAGTCAAGGTCATCACTGTTCGCCATCAGCTGGTTTTGACAGATGCCCGAGATAGCGTCAAAAAGTCTGCCACGCGGCACTTGAAAACCCAACCATGTGCCACGCCCCTCAACCCACAGAAGCCATACGCCCTCAACCTCTACACACACACTGGCAAAAAATGTACAACGTTTTTATTTTTAATAGAAATATGAATATATCTTAGTTTGTTTTTAAGTTTTTAATATTTTTTTGTTGGTTTTCAGAATGAAAATTTTAAGAATGTATTTTAATTTTAATTAATTAATTAATTGATTAATTTTTTATTATTTAATGTTATAAATTTTTTCATTTTTTTATGTATAAAGAAAAGGAAAATCAAAAATAAAGAAAATACAAATTATAGAAACTTTTTTTTGGTTGGTATTCAAAACGAAAATATGAAGAAATTAAATCAATTTATTAATTTCTGAAGTTTAATTCTTTTTCATTTAATTTTGTAAAAGAACGAAGACCTCAAAGTTAAATAAAAAATCTAGAAATTCTAAACCCAAAACGTGATATTTTCCAGCTTCGCTGCCAAACAGGAAATGAGAGGCGTGCCTTTTCATAATTAATATATTTAGAGTATAGAAAATACAGAAATTAAAATTAAAATATTTGAATTTTCAATTAAATGAATTTAAAATTATTTATTTAAATTGTTTCAAAGATTTATAAATATTTAATATATATTATTTTATGTGAATTTCGAAATTTGTCGTTGAAAAAATATTATTAATAAAATATATGCCAGCCTTGGGCCAACTTTAAATCACTTAATATTTTAATTAATCAATTAATTAATACTTTTATTAATTTACAGACATTTCTCGCTGTGTTTTCTAAGCACTTTATGACTATTCCTGTTTTGCTTAGCCTACTTTCCCCCGAATTTGCCCCGAATCCCTTTGTTGTCCTTTGACTTTCCACTTACCGCATATCTCCATGACATCTTTGTTGCGTGTGTGTTGGTGTGTTTGTTGTGTTTTGGTTGTGTGTGGATCCTGCTCTCCCGCACGCCCGCTCTCTCTCACTCTCTTTCTCACACTCTCTCCCGTCCTTGTTCGGGGATTTCGGGATAGTTTTCCGTAGGGATGACTGGACTCTAGGACAGATGGAGGGGATCACACGTTCTCAGAGGGGCTTCCGTTATCCTTTTGGCCGTTTCCTTGACTTTGGTAAATAGTTACAAGTATTAAGATAAAAAGGCAAACAACAAACTGGATGATGGAGAGAGGAGGGGCAAGAGGCTGCACACACTCGCAAACACGCAAAAACAGGCACAGTCACAGCAAAAAAAAAAACAACGAAAAGATTAATTTAAAAAACGGATCCTAACTACCTTTGGTATCCTTTTAGCTATCTTTTGCTTTATGTTTAATTATTTCTCGATTTCTTGTTTTATTTTATTTTATGCAGCGTTCGCCTCACTCTCTCTCTCTCTGTCTCTCTGTTAGTAATGTCTATTTCGAATCTATTTATTTATCTCAATTTAACAACTTTTGCTGTTTTCTCAGCGTTCTGGCGACGGACACTTTTTTGCGACTGATTCGCGATGCCGCTTTGGGGTTGTTTTCTAGGCGCACGAGGCGAAAGCTCTCTCGCCCTCCCAAAAAAAAAAAGAGGGCCCAGTGACGTAGGCGCCGCCACAAAGCTTAGCGCTCTTTGGAGCCCGAGCTTTGCGCCACTCTCTGCACGTGGCGACGGTGCTATATGCACTGAAAAAAAAACAAATAAAATTAAACTAATAAATCTATGAAAAAAAACACGAAAAAAAGAAGGAAAAGTCCTATGGAATATTATATAAACAAATATATAGCAATCTATATCATATTTAAAATGTTGTAAATTTTCATGTATCGTAGTTTTAAATATCGAAAAATATCGAATCTAACGTTATCAATATTATTAAAAAAATACCCGATAAATGTTTTTTTAATTTTTAGTGTTTTTCCAATTATATTTTTCCAATATCTCAGACAGAATATCAACATGTTCGATACAATCCAAGTTTAAATATCGATTAATTATATGTATACTCATTTTGTTTCCAGTGCATTTGGTGTGTGTGCCTAGTGTGTGGGTTGCCGACACCCACTTACGCATATGTAAATATTTTCGTAGTTACTCTGGCTATTTACGATTAATTCATTTACATATCCCCATCGTTTCAGTCAGTGAGAACAGACGCAGAGAGAGGGAGAGCGAGAGCGAGAGCAATGTGGCCAAGAGGGAGGGGGAAACAGCCCTGACGGAGGCCAAAGCTTAACGTTAAAAGTTATCGGCCAAGTTCAAATGCCCTCGCCCACCTGAAATAGGCGTATTCTCTTTGCGGGGGGACACGGTTTAGGTTTAGCTTTCATATCGTTTTATATCGATATTTATCGATTATCTGCTTTACTGGTATTGAGAGGGGTTAAAAGAGGCATTTACCTAAAAGCCTTTTATCTTAAAGCCATCTAATCTATTTTAAATTTACCAAAGTGTATCGATATTTATCGATTTCTTTTAAGATATTGAATATTCATGAATTCTGGAAAGTGTAGATATAAAAGATATTAAATAAAAGTTCATACCCAATATTTATTTGCTTGATTTATTGAATTTACAGGCAGGAAAAAATAAAAAATTCGATTAAATAACCTAAATACCTTTGCCATTTACAGCATCAATCATCCATGATTCATTGCATCAAAGCAATTTACTGAGAGAAAATTCAATATAAGCTTTTCCGTCATTATTTCTCTCTCCCTTCTGCCTTTCGATATATTTATTGTGTGACTATGGGATGCGAAAATAGAATGAAAAATATACTTTTCAAAAGAGAGATTAGAGAGCTTATGGATCTCATTCATGCAATTGTCGGTCGATGACAACAGGTGACTCATGATCGGTACCTTTGAATACCTCTATTCCCAGTGTGTAGCCAATATTTGGAATTGTTTTTTAAAATCCGAATATATGGGAAATAGTTTATGAATGCAACAACGGCAAATGGCACAAATGAAAGTGATTGCAGACAATAAAAAAGAAAAAGAGAAAGAGGGGAAAACCATGAAGACATGGTGAAGGCAATCACTGGAGTACATTTTTTTATTGAAGACTTCATTTTACGAGTAGCTCCCCAAGTGACAATTGATTTGTGCATCCGCTTTTGGCTCGGGATGGGAGCAATCAGCCAGGATTCCGGGATGAATGAAGCAAAAATTTAAAAGCCATAAATCTCGACGATTTTTTATTATACCCGTAACTATGGCAACAAGAACGTGGAAATCAAATTAACTAGCAAACGGAACAGTACGACACAGACTCAGTGTTGTTGTCTTGACTTGGCGGGGTTTTGTTATGCTTGGGTTATGCTTTTCATCATAGATTTACCACCACTATTTGGGGCTTTGCCTGTTACATCCATAAAGCTATGGAGGCCGTCTCTCCATTCCCCATCAACGCTTGAACTACTTGAGAATCATAGCGACACAGGGCATTTGACTTAATTTCATATTTTTATCTTAATTTCCAACGAAAAAAAATATATAAACTAATAAAAAAGATATATTTTTTTAAAATATATTAATATAGTTTATAGCTTAAGGAGAGGTATCATTGGTATCATTAACAGAATGGGTACTCTTCTAATTCCTTTTATTTTTTCTTTTCCCCATAATATCTAGCAGTTTTCTATTTTTTCTACTTGTTGTCATCGCTGGCTTCTTCTCCAGCTTCCTCTGCTAATTCCAGCACGCTTCCCTGATGAAATGTATGCTGGAGAATGCCTTGTATCTTTGGCTGCCGCAATTCTTTGCCCATCTTTGACGATTCTTCTTGCCACCTGTCAGGCGTCAGCGGCGGCTTAACAGCTTAAATTTGAACAGAAGGCAGAGGGTAGGATGATGATGAGGCTCCACATTGTCACCCGCCATCAGTACCTTGGAAATACAAGAGATATATATATCTACTTCCAGGCCCAAACATAATTTGCCTCAAGTATTTCGAAGTGCCGCCGTCTGCATGTGTGCGATGTTTGTATTTATTTTTATTATTTTTACACAAGACAACATAGCCAAGGAAATTTTATAATGAAGCAGATAGTTTTAGCTTGAAGAATAAATAAAAATAATATATATATTTTAATAGAAGATAATTTTAAATGTATTTTTTTGGGTCAACTTTTTAAGGATATTATCTATATTTTATTAAAAATATTTTCAAATATTCTAGATCAATTTTCAAAATTCTGAGAATATTTTATAATGAAGAAGAAATATAGTTTTAGCTAGAAGTACAAATAAAAATTATAAAATAATTTTAAAATGTATTATTATTAGCTCAACTTTCAGGGACTTTATCTATATTTCATTTAAAATATTCTAAAATATTCTAAATCATTTCAAATATTTTCCCCGCTGACTAGTGTAATCATCATGTTGGGCTGGCTCATTGCTGACAATGTCGTTTGTCGCTGATATCTAGCCGGCAGGTGCAAACAGGCGCATTGCTGGAATTGCCTTTTAATTGTCTCCTTCCCCATCCCCGTGCCCCCCTCCCATCCTTAGATGGACATAGCTACTCCTGGAGCAGAATGGGAAGCTACGGATCAAGTGGCTTTTGGTTAATCTTTTGGGCTCTTGCCGAAGTCTTTTCATCTGATTTGTGCCTGTCAGCAGCGCGTGTCAAGGCGATTGAATGTTGTCCCATGTCCCAGAGAGATCAGCACGAATCGGGCCTCATCTCAGACTGTGATAATAACAATAGGGAAATACTCTTTATATATAGAAAATATTTTAAAAATATTTTAAGGAAAAATTCACCAGCTTAAGAGCCTGAAAATATGGCTAATAAAGGCAGTTGTGTTTCTAAACAAGCCTTTTCATTTATTAATTTCTCAATTAATATTTTATAGATTATTTAAAATATTTATAATAATTATTTTAAAGATTGAAAACACTTTTTGATAAAGTACACAGTCAGAAAAGTGCTAGTTTTGTTAGTTGTTGTAAGCAGCGTGACAAGATTTCCCGCTTTTCTTGCTTTCATTTCCCGGACAAGTTCGGAGGGTCTTGTTATTTTTAAAGAAAACAACATTGAAGTATTCCATCCCGAACTTGGGACGATGATTTCAATTTCATTTCAATTTCCCTGCTGTTCGGCGGAATATTTGCTTGCTTTTTTTTTTAATTTTTTGTTTATTTATAGACGTTGAGAGGAGACGCCCTGCGAGACGTTGGGGAACCGTTTTCACAGTTGGCTTCCTTCCATTCACCTCCCTAGAAAACTCCTTTTTCGTGCCAGTTCGCATGCACTGAAAAAAATGGGTAAAAATAAGCTATAAAAATTGTACTAAAATATTATATATTAAATACTAATTTATTAAAAAAGGAAAATAATCTAACATTAATTTCAAATATTTAAAATGTTAAAAAAATTCTAAAAAATTTATTGGCCAGTGTAAAAAGGGAAGTTGCTCAGTTCATACGATTCCCATTCCCTATTTGTTTAGATTGCTCTGGTGCAGACACGAACATTAACATCGCCACATACATCCATAATAGCCACAGCATTTTCCCACTTAATTGCAACAAGAAGTGCAGAAATAGCTGACTCCAACGGTTCGAAGGGAGCACTGACAGAATTCCGGAATCGCATTGATGGATCGAAATTGGAATCGGTATAGAGCCTTGGGATCATTACAGATGGTTTACCTTGAGATCGTAGTGTTTTTCTACATAATTGGTCCTTCAAATCAAAAAAATTTTTAAAAATCTACATATTTATTAACGAATTAAATAAATTAATTAAAAGTGCTTTAGTTTAAGATTTAAGTGCTTCGGTGAGGTGTTAATGAAGACTCAAAGATGCGGCTTAGGCTGGTTTTTTTTATGAAAGTGTTGACGCTTTATTTGATGAGTCAAGATTTTTTTATTAAACCCAAAAAAAAAAAAACTAATTTTCACTAATTCATTTAATATTTATATTTATATTTATTTATTTACATTTATATTTTTTACATATATTTTTTTTATCAACTGTTTTATATTTCCTTTATTCATATTTTTATATTTTATTTATTACATATAAAATCATTTAAAATTAGTGTAATGATTTTTAATTTTTTTTTAATAATATAATTTTATTTAATTTTTATTTAATTTAATATGTTTAAAACATTGAAAAAAACATGTATTTTGACATGTAAAAATATAGAAAAAACATCGTAAAAAATCGAAATTTACAGTAAAAACAAAGTTAAAACATAGACTAGCTAATATAACAACCTTTTCCAAGTTTCTCACCACTATCATTTTTCTCATTCCCATCTGTAGAATTTGTAAATTACCTCATTATTAAATTTGAAAAATTTATTTATAGATTTTTTTATATTTCTTAAGTATTAAATTTTCGTTTAATATTTTCCAAACATTGCCGAAATTATATTTACAAGTGTAAAAACATAGATAGCAATTTTTGTGTACATGTTAAAACATCGACTAGCTGGTGTCACTACTTTTTCCAAATTTTCCTCATTAAAGTCCCAAGCCCTGTTTTTATACCCTTGCAGGGTATTATAATTTCAGTCAGAAGTTTGCAACGCAGTGAAGTGAAATTTGCAAAAATGGCCAAAAATTTTGATTTCTTTAAATTTTAAATTTGGTATGCAGTTTTTTTTAATTAATAAAAACTAACACAAAACTGCTTTCCGAATCGAAATTAATGCATTTTTGGCTTAGTTATGATATATTTTAATTGTTACCTGCAAGGGTATACAAACTTTGGCTGGTTATAATTTATTATTTTAAAATTTTAGTAAACTTTAAAAAATGAAAAACTCTTTAAAAAATAGATAATTCAGCTAAACTTAAATTTACTTAAAATATAAATACAGGTATCTAGTAGCTTTTAATAGTTCAGTTTTTAAACTAACAAATATTTTTGAGACAAATTTTGCTCAATAAAACTATAGTTTTATAGAATCATATATGACCCCAAATCCTCTTCCTTTAAAAACAAAAGACTTAAGACACAAACTTAGCAATTTTTGTTGTAGTTTTTTGTTGTTGTTTTATTGATTCAGATTCGTTTAGCAGTTATTTCGTTACAGTTTTCCCTATAGAAACTTCCTAATCGTTCCACCAGCCAGCACCGCCACGAGAGCCACCACCATAGGCGCCACCAGCACCACCACGAGCTCCACCGTAGGCACCACCGGCACCGCCAGAAGCATGGTTCACTGTGTAATCAAACTCGGCGGGATTGCCCCAGGCATTGCCACCGGCACCGCCAGCACCTCCCTGCCAGCCGCCAGCTCCTCCAGCACCGCCAGCTCCTTGCCAGCCGCCAGCTCCTCCAGCGCCACGTCCAGCTCCCTGCCAGCCGCCAGCTCCTCCAGCGCCACGTCCGGCTCCCTGCCAGCCGCCAGCAGCGCCGCCACCGTACGAGGCAGCACCACCGCCAAAGCCAGCACCGCCAGCTCCATAGGCACCGCCGCCACCGGCAGCACCACCGCCAATATGGACCTTGGTGTTGCCCTGCGACTGCGAGACATGGGAGATGAGGCCTGCTCCAATGGCAGGACGACCGCCGCCGCGTCCTCCTCCAGGCAGATAGCCACCGCCGGCACCACCGCCAGCGCCGCCGCGGAAGCCACCGGCATTGGCCAGAGCCAAAGAAGCCAACAAGCAGACAAAGACCTGGAAGAGGAGTTACTTTCGATTAGCTTACGAAATCCTTTTGACATCCTGGCAAGCTCACCTTCATTCTGGCAATTGGGAGAGTATTAGATTTTGGGATTCTACACGAAGCTGAGTTCCAATGGTTTGTGATGTCTTCTTCCCCAGAAGCCTCTGAATTTATAGTGCAGATTCTACGGATCTTCCGAGGCTAATGATCGGAACCAAGAAGAAGACAACAAACAAACAAAAAAAATAATAATCATAACTACAAACTAAAATCAATTTTTGTTTTCAAGAAGCAAAACATTAATTTGCTCCGCTCAATCATTAGATTCTCTTACCGGAGCTGAACTCATCTTTATCTTTAGCCACTCGCTCTTCGCCTTTGTTTTCCTTGGCTTTAATTAAAAGCCCCCAAAAAATTAATTGTAGATGCAAATCAATTAGTCTTCTTCGGAACGATTGCCTTTGGGGGGTAGCGATGGCTTCATTGGTTCACACTTGGCACTTTAAAAGCTTAGCCAAGGGGAGGCAGTGCGTCCAGTCTGCCAACTGGTGGCCAGGTGGGCGAAGCACCACTCCTGGACCACCTGGTTTTTGTTTTCTTTTCTTTTTTTTTTGGATTTTTTTGAAAGTGAACGAACCCTGTTATGCAATTGAAAATGCAGAAATGCAACTCATCAACTTGACAGAGGCAAAGTGGAAGTCTTGCTGTGAATGGAAAATATTATGTATTTAAAATGGGGAAGGAAATCTGACGAGGACGAGGACTCGGATTCGAACTCGTGTGTTCTGCCTTCCCAAAAACCAAGCTGCAATGATGATGAAAATGTGTGATTTTTCAGTCGTCAGCGTAGGAGTCTTGGGGATTTTGTTAGGAGAAACCACAAGGCTCTGGCTTTAGGTGATGATTTTTATGGAATTTTTTTAACTAAAGTAAAACTGAAATAAAAATTCAATAAAATTATAATAAAAACTGAATTCAAATTAAAGAAAATTATAATAAAAATTGAATATAATTTAAATAAAATTACAATAAAAACTGAATTTAATTTAAATAAAATAATTATAATTAAATCTGAATTTAAATCAAATAAAATAATAATAAAACCGGAATTTAAGTCGAGAAAAATAATAAAAAAAAAAAGCTGAAATAAAATTAAATGTAAAGATGTAACCCCTTATCAAATTTCGCAAAAATGGCCAAAAATCGATTTCTTCCGGACATGTCTAGAAAGATTCGCCTGTTAATGCTGATCAAGAATATA